>ML816418.1:125308-157555 GCA_009831015.1 Picea engelmannii | reverse complement strand
CTCCAACCTGAAGGACTCTACAACTCCCCAAATTCTTCGGCTCCAACCATGAGGGTTGAACACAACTAACCCAATCTCAAAGATTTGGCCCATAGATTAAGATGGAGGATATCCCCCCTTTCTCTCAACAAGAATGGAGCTCCCCCCCAATGAGAGACAACTCTCCACCCTAGCAGTGGCGCTCCCCTATAGTAGTAAAGGGGGCACCATGTTTTCACCCTCAGTATGGAAATGGGGGCGCCACACTTCATAAATGCTCAAATATGGGTCGAATTTTCCAAGGAAAAAGTGTGTTTTGACCTAGAAATGATGGTTTTCCTCCTCCCATAGTACTTAGGGGTCATGAACAATTGTTTTAATGGTGTCAAGGGGTGGAAACACCTCACAAAGTGAATGTGACACTTAGGAAGGTGCATACAACACTTGTGACATTGCATGTGACACTTACCAAGGTGCATACATCACTTTGTGACACTTAGGGTGCATAAATCAAGTGTGACATTTTGATGTGTAACAATAATTTACCACACTTGCACAAAGACAACATATTTTGAGAAACTGTATAGTTATCCACTTCCACTAGCACATGATTTCATCTCAATACCAAGGTACCAAGTCTTAAAAACTTCATAACAACATATGATGAATTCCTTCCCACCTTGAATAAGAAAAGAATTATATCAAGCAATAAGTTGATTTGAAATTCATTGACTTAGTTTGAAGTATGTGTTGGGGTATTCATCCTGTTGGAATATTGAGAGGGAGGGTGAATCAGTATTCTGTAATTTTTTACTAATTTTAACCAGAATATGTAAGCATCAATTCATCAGTTTCTTATCACTTATGATTTCATTCAAGATATTATGAGTAGTTTCATTCAACAACACATAACCATAGATGCATAGTACACATGAATTTTACATGGAAACCCAAATTGGAGAAAACTACAGAATGTTATATATATATATATATATATTACAGGCTCCAACCTGAAGGACTCTACAACTCCCCAAATTCTTCGGCTCCAACCCCTCGATTTACATGCTCCAACTTGAAGGAAGATCCAACTCCCTGTGTTCTTCGAATCCAACCAGAAGGAGGCTACAACCCCCTTTCCTTTCCCCTTCCTTTCTCCCTGAAATGTAAGTACAGACTCAACCTGTCACAAATAATCAACTTGTCACTAATAATCAACCTATCATTGTCTTTGTCACTGTCATTGTCATTGTCACTGTCACTGTCACTGTCACTGATATTGTTATCTCATCATCAAAATCATCATCAACAAGCAATATCTACTCAATCATATGCCAATATCACTAATATCATATCTCATACATATGCTCAACATAATCAACATATGCCTCAAACCATGTGCCAAGAGCATGCCTTAAGCATGTGCCAAACCATCCAAGATATTCCTTAAGAATATACCATAACCATAAAAATAGAACACATATAAATCATACCTTTAATCATATAGCAACCTATTGTATGTGATCACAGACCTGCAAAACTTCTTCAACAAAAGGATAACATCTTCATTTGACTTTACTTCAGCCTCGTGGGACTAGTTTTTGGATTAGTCACAAACCCTAACTTTCAACAATAATAACTTTGTACTTTTAATGAATAAGGTCTTAAACTTGTACCCAATATTATTTAATATCTTCTCTGAAATTCCTCCAAGTTTCACTCCTTGAATCGTCACTAAAAAGGAGTTATAGCGAAAATGACAGACCTTGTTGAATTATGGCATGTCCTGGAGAGCGAACTTGTAGAGCATGCCACACGGTGAATATTTGATATATAATTCTAAAACTCACAAAAAATGTACTATGGACTGTGATATTTCCAATGTAATTGGTCTCATAGAATTTGGATTTTCTATGAAGAAGTTATGACTATTTTTATCAGATTACCTGTTTGAAACTAGTTTAAGGACTAGTCAAAAACCCTATCTTCCACAGAGTGTTTCTCCAAAAATACAATGACCCAGAAACTGAAATTTTTACCATAGGTACCTTGATATGTATTCTCGACATCCTTCAATTTTTTCTATCTGAATCATTCTAGAAAACAATTTATAGCAAAAATGGTCACATGGCCTTTAAATAACATACCTTAGAACACATCATCACAAGACTTCATCCTCCCTTGGAATTTCTCCCTTCTTGACTTCATAATCCATCTCAAATTCGCCTCAGATCTCAAATTCCCTTCTTGAATTGAGTTTATGTAACAAATGAACTCCTATGTTCCTTATTTAGACTAGATATGGCACCCTTTTTTTAGGTTCGACTTGACCCAAATAAAATTCAAAATAATTTTTAATGATTATTCCATTGGGACCGACTTTACCAACAATATCCTTAGTATTTATTTTAATATTCATTGCAATGGAGCCAACTTGTAAATTCTTGTTTGCAACAAATTTTCTTCTTTTAATTAATTTGGGGCCAACTTGTCACTTCTTGTTACAATTGTGTAGGGCTTCTTAACCATACTCCGGGGTGTCCATCTTCAAGAGGGCATATCTCCTCAACCATGAGGAACCATGTGGCATACCACCTACTATTGGAAAATGAATGACGAGGAATATCCATATATGAGAGCTTTAAATGCATTAGTAGATTCCATCATCCTCTTTTTCCTCAAACAATTTCAAGCTTCATGACCACATCTTTGGGCTTCTTGTAGATTTCTTCAAAGCCTCTTCCCATGAGGGTCATGCTTAAATATATGCCATAAGGGGACCACTTTGGAGACTTCTTCAATTATACCCATTAATTATAGAGACTTATAGACTTCTTCTAAAGTTGACATCAATGAAAACCAATTTTCCAACACATCCATCCCAAATCCTATATGCATAATTTGCTAAGAATTACAATAATCCTAGGCTAATCCTAAAATTTTATGGATCCTAGAAGATTTGGAAATTCTTGGGACTAGTAAGCTACATGATTTGGAAATGCTTTAGACATTACAGACAAGGGTAAGCTACATGATTTTTTTATGTATCTTCTTTAAGAAGAAGTTAGGTCCCATTGAAACAATCCATAGATATCCTATTAGATGAAGAAGGGAGACTCATGCTTGTATTGGAAGGAACTATCAATCTATGGTCAAGAAATCTAGGTTTTAAAAGAATTATTAAGTTGAAAGTGTGTTTTAGTGTAATTATCTCCTTTAAAAAAATTCAACATCCCCAAACCTACCTATGTATGTCGCCCTTACAATAAAACCACCTTCCCATTTAAATCCACCCAACATTGTCATACATGTCAACATAATATGACACCATTTTTTATTTGATAGTGTTGTCGACCTTCTATGTATTTACTTTCATTGATGACTTGAGAATTTTCTTTAGTAAATTTTATGGGTTTTTATGGATTCCTTTCATGTGAGTTTCTCTCGGAATGGTGAACATGGGACATACTCTATTAAAGATGAGCATTTGATGAATTTTTCATGGTTTGATCATGTGTTTACCTTTCCTATATCCATGTAGAACCATATTGTACATGATATAAGAAAAGCAATAACTCTCATAGCGTCGATAGTTCTTGCTTACCTTTGATTTTGGGATGATATAGGAAAGTGAGATGTTTTTTATCTAATATTTTGTTGGGATCATTTCTCTTTTCTCATGAAAATCACCTTGTTTTTTCCTTTTTCAGTTTCTTGTTTTCATTTCTTTGGGTCAATGGGATCTTTGAGTCGATGGATTAGAACTTGTAATCACCTATTGGAACATGAATTTGTAAGAATTGAGATTAATAAGTTGCACTTTTCTTAAATAAGGATGAATCAGGAAAAACTCTTTGGGACAACTTGGAAAATTATTGTTGAAGGAGTGAAATTTGAAGACTTTAACAAATATTAATGGCCATTTTTTTCTGAACATCAACAAATACAAGTCTTGTGGGATAGTTCAAGTGGTTGGGTGATTTGAGATTCATGTAAGACGTCTTGGAGTCCATATCCTAAGCAAGTTGCATCTAATTTATGCCTCACTTGATTTCCTTTATAAAGCAGGAGCTGTAATCAACACCAATGAATTTGCACTGGGTACATTCACAAAATGTGAGGAATTTCCTAACAGTTTCCTCATGAGATTTTCCTCAATAAATAAAAGAAAAAAAGAACAATGATATCTCCAATAATGGATATTGGGTTCCTCAAATAAAAAGAAATAATAATGAATTGGGTTGTCAGAGGATAACACATTGTAAGTGGATTTCTTGAATAGTTATAACAAATATATGGAGTTGGTGATGTTTAAGGAGGAAGAGCATGAATTATTTATCCTTATGCCAAATTATATGGCCTCTTGGAAGCTTATGAAATGTATCATTGATTTATGCAATCCCATCCATAAGGTTCAAGCAGGCTTATAACTATTTACAATGATAGTTTTATTTTTGGGATTTATTTTCTAAAACTATACTACTTCTGAACTCATAAAAAGTATTTCTTCAGGTCAACATTAAGCTTCAAGATTTGTAATTTCAATTCCATCAATTGCAAGACTTGGTACTTCTAAGTTTACTTATAATATTCTCAATAAAAAACCAAAAAAGTTTTATTATACTACTTATTATGATTCATTATTTCTTTATTAACCCTAACATAAGATTGGTTGTATATATCTCTTTGGTTATAGATGTATTTCTATATCATGATTTTGTTGATTATTAAAAGTTTTTTTTTTTTTTTTTTGGGTAATATAAGTATTTTTTTCAAAAAGAAAAATCTACATCACATCCTTAGCTTTTGGCCTTGTAATTTCAAGGCCATTAATTTTTATACTCAATACCATGAATAAGGAATATATATAAAATTCTATCTCTAAAATAATAAAAATGTATTTTTCATTTTTAACCTTTATTAATGGACTTCAATTTGTTTAAATCAACTTAGAAACAACTATGATGAATTTCACTCCACTCTTTGGTGTAAGGCCTCGAGGAGAATATGAAGGATTTTCAAAGGAAGTGAATGGAGGAATGTTGAATGGGAAAGCTCAAAAAGTCAAAGGAACCATCCATATTTTATTCCCTTCACCATCCATATTCTCTCCCCTTCACCATGTAACACTCATGGACACATATCATCCTTTTGGGCTTCAACATGCACCTAGTGGGATGTGATGATGTTTATGTATCTATGATTTAAGATAATGAGGAACACTTGGAGGGGACATGAAAGAACATATCCCTCTTTGGATAGTCCCTCTAATCTAAAATTGAGGACAATAATAGGACATGGGACATGATGATTGAGTTTTTATTCAGTACCAAGGGCTCCATTTAGCAAGGAGGATCATCATGTGAATCAAGGATATGAGGGCCATCAACGAGAAGTTGGAGCAGAAATTCACCATATACTTTGATCAATGGAAAACCTCACAACAAACAAGAAGATGACATATGAGTATAATATCTCCAAGTATGGCATTACTCATCATCCAAGGAAAGATAGAGAAAGTGAACTCAGGAAACAATGGGGGCTCAAAACCAAGGGTACCTAGTAACCAATGACTAGCCCATATGTGTGTGTGTGTGTGTGCATGCCACTAATATCAACTTCCTACCCTTATTTTCCAACACAACCAACTATGATAAAATTCCCTCTATGTCTATCTTTTAATTTCTAAACATGTCTTCATAAATGTTTTTGTCAAGTCAATTTGAGCAACATTGGAAGCACAAACTTATTAATAATAGGTATCCATAGCCATTTTCTTAGGGAAGTTTATGACCATGAATGACAATTTGTTTTCTAATCATGGATATGTTTTTTTTTATTCTTTTTAATGTTCAAACCATATGGGACTCCAAAATACATAAAAAGAATTAATTTTTATTACACTTGGTTTTGTTGAAAAACATGTCTTCATATATATTTTTGTCAAATTAATTTAATTAACACAAACTTATCAATAATAATTAGGTATAACCATTTTCTTGTGATAATTTAAGATCATGAATGATAATTTATTTATATATATAATTATAATTATAATTATAATGTTGAAACCACATAGAACTCCAAAACTATAGGTATAACCATTTTCTTATGATAATTTAAGATCATGAATGACAATTTATTTATATATATAATTATAATTATAATGTTGAAACACATAAAACTCCAAAACTAAATTAAAAAGTGATCAATATGTAAATACTATAATGAAAATAGATTTTTATTTAGATAAAAGATTTTTTTTTTTTAAAGATAGCATTCTACCAATAAAATTATAATAATCATCTTACATACCAAACACATCTTAACAATAAACAAGATATTATACATACATGTTTAAGTTGTCAATTTATTAAGAGATCAGGATTTGTAAATAATGTTTAAGTTCTTAATTTATTAAGAGATCAGGATTTGTGAGGATTTGTAAATAAGGAGAAAAAATATATAGAAAAAATAAATATTTTTCATATTCTTATATTAAATAGTTATATCAAAATAAGAATGAGTAAAAGAATATTAAATAGCTATATCAAAATAAGAATGAGTAAGTTGTTTCCAAACACCCATATGATGGCATGATGTTTTTGTTTCCATCTTCTCGATGGATAAATATATTGAAAGTGAAAAAATATCTCTATTCTTCCTACTTTTCTCCTTATTAGAGGGAGATTGTAAATTAAAATTAAACATTCCTTTGCAATAGATTAAAATTATTCCTTTGATAGCGTGAGGTATTTCTATAATTATTTTATAATATAATTGAGTTTTTCAATATTTAGCGATTTTTTTTAATGGCTTAAAGTATTTTTATAATTTTTTATAATATAATTGAGTTTTTAAGTATTGAACAATCAATTCTATTAGCTATTTTTTCAAATATTACATTGATTTATGTAAATATTTTATTTAAAATTTAAAATTCATATAAAGTATAAATAACTAAATTAACTTACATAATTAATTACTTATTTTGAAGTTTACTTAAGTTAGTTTGGTTTATGTGTAAATTATATATAGAGAGAGATCATTTTTAGAAATCTTAACAATGTAGGAGTAATTCACATGATTGTATTTTAGAATTTTTGGAAGGATTTATTTATGAAACATAATTTACAAATAGATGATACATGGAATACAATTAATATTTTCTCAAGTTAAAGAATGGATGAATTTTTTATCACAACAATAAAGTATTGTTAATATGGGATGTTTTATAGTGTAGTGCAGGAAAGGCTTCTACCTATTAATGTTATGCTTCATTGTTAGGGAAAGAAGGATAAAGAATGTAAAATGTAGTGTAATGTTTCGAACGATTCCCAAAGCTAAGTTTTCAATATTAGTAGTAATGACCTGTAATATTCTAAATTATTCAGAAAGTGAAAATTTTAATTTACTATGTATTATTTATTTTAATTGTTCATAAATAAAGATCATTATCAAAGAGTCATATAGTACGTTGTCAAAATGTTCACATTATTCTAATGTTCAACAAGATTGTGGGAATTTTACTATTCATGGTAGATTTTGGTTTTTCTATTTCTTCTTAGGTTATTGAAAACATTGTTTTATTAGACAACTAGACACTAATGGAACATATGTGGCATAACCAAACATTAGTATGTCTCCAACCTTGGTAACTTTCCATCGATCCTTTGGAATATTTTCCTAACCCCTCTTGTATTAATGGATAATATGATAATTTAAGCACTGAAATATGGACCTTGTCAGCTCCAAGGACCCCACTAATAGTTAACTACTTTCCCTCTATGATCTCCATTTTTTCCTAAGATTTATCTAGTGACATGTGTGAATTTATTCCAATTGAATTTGGGATGTCCTAGTCTAAAGATAATCCACCTTCCAAAACCTTTGTTTCCTCCACTAGATTGTTTTCTGATCTTAAAGGGATTTTTTTGGTATTCCTTGGTAAGGGTAGTTGTATGAGGTTCCATGACAATACAAAGACCATCCTCATAAGGGTAAATCCTAGGCAACTTTCTAACAAAGTTACATCTATGGTTAAAAAACCTGTCTTTGATACCTAGAAACTTTTGTGAAGTTTCTCTATACTCCTTAGGTTTACCTTCAAATAAGACATTAAAGCTAAGTTTTTTTATAGGATTATCTAGAACCTTAGGGATACTACCTATAGAACCCTCCTTTCTCTTAGGATCAAATCCCTCACATCCATCTAGATAGGGGACACTATAAATGGATTCCTTTAAGAATAAAGAAGGGTCTAATATATTCATACATTTTTCAACCACAAATAGTGGGTGCTCATTTTGAACTAGATTTACAACCTGAGGCTACTCTACACACACAAAAATTGAACGATTGGGTTATGTTGTTGCTTGAGGTCAAGACTCCAATACCTGGCCATCTTAATTAGAAACTCTCGTTGACTTATTTAAAGGACTTTTCAAATTATTTAGTTGATTTCACTTTTTAACCCACATCTTCTTCTACCTAGAAAACATGGTCTCCTACTTTGAACTCCATATGAGTTCATTTTCTATCAGCATAACTCTTTTATCTTTCCTAAGCCACTTTCAAATTTGGTTTGATCTCGACCACTTCATGTTCCATTTATTTCATCATATCTATCCCAAGCATAATTATGTCCACTGGATTATCCCGACTGATTGGGATATTATATTTCTTTCCATATTAGGCCTCAAAGGGACTCATTTTCAATTACTCTTGGTAGTTATTATTATAGGTAAAATCCACCATGGGTAAGTAATCTTCCCATGTATTAGGCTAGTGCATAACATACATTCTTAACATGTCCTCCGACACTATGTTCACCCGATCGGTTTTCCCATCTATTTTAGGATGGAAAGTAGTGTTGAAATCCATTTTTGTCTTAAAGCCTACAAATAATCCTTTCCAAAATCTTGAAGCAAATTTGGCATCTTGATCTGATATGATCGTCTTAGGCATCCCATGCAATCTGAAAAATATATTTCATGAAAAAAATTGCAATGCCAATTTATTTGTGGGTGGATTTCACTTCATTGAAATGAGTTTTCTTTGTCAACTTGTCCACCACGACCATAATTGCATCATGTTGTTTGGTCGCCCTTGGCAATCATGTGATTAAGTCCATGGATATGACTTCCCACTTCCATTCTAGAATCTGTATTGGTTGCAACAATCTTGTTATATGCATATGCTCAAACTTAACATGTTGGCATTATAAAAATTTGAAATATATTCTGCAATATCCTTCTCCATACTTGGCCAATAATAAAATTTATTTACTATTGCTATCATTTTTTGATAACCTGGGTGACCTACATAGGGTCTCTTATGGAAATCATCCATTATAAGATCCTTTAGTTATGTTGAAGTAGGTATATACAATTTATTTTTGTATATCAACAATTCTTCTTTCGTGAGATAATATGCTTCACACTTCTGCCCTCTTGGATCTTTCTCTAAGTTTTCCTTCATTATATTGAATTTTTCATCGCCTTGTAGGGAATTTATGATCCTACGTTTAATATTAGACTCACATACTAGCTGATACTAGATGTATCGTTTGCATCCTCCAGCTGAGTGCGTCTTCCACTCGATTTTATTTTCCTTTAATATGTCAGATTTAAAAAACAAATTCACTAATGAGATCCATCCACCTGGCTTGCCTAGCATATAAACATGGTTGATTAAACAAGCACTTCATCCCACTATGATATGTCCTTAACACAAACCTCCTTCCAAGAAAATAGTATCTCCACATATTCAAGGCATTCACAATAGCTACAAGCTACATATCATGAGAAACATAATGCTTCTCATGCTCATTTAGTTTCCTGGACCCAAAATTGATTACATGCCCTTCTTGCATGAGGACTCCATCGAGCCCTTCCTTGCAAGAATCTGTACACACCAGGAAGTCTCTGCCTAGATCTCCAATCTTCAAAATGGGTGTTGTTGGCCCTTGACCAAGTTTTGGGAGATCCTTGGTCAAGTTTGACCTATTTTGGGACTTCGACAGCCTGTCGAAGACGGAGCACAAGACAAAGTAGAGATCGCAGGATCTCAACCCCTTTTTGGGTCCTTTTTGGGATTTTGGATTATGTAACGGGTATGGGATGTCGGCCTATTTTAACGGGTATGGGTTTACCCATTTTTAGGCCTATTTTGTAAAGTATAAATAAGTATCTAGGTGACATAAGTAGTGGGGATGATAAGCTAAGTGCAAGTATGGTTTGTAGATGCTCTGTGAATATTGTGAGAAACTTGTAGAGCTAAGTGCAAGTGGTTGTAACAGAATGTGAAAGGCTTTGTGCTAGACCTAGCTCAGGAAAGGAGGAATTGTCGAGTTGCGCACAGATCTCCTGTCCTATGCGGAGTAGGGTTTTTGTGGCTCTGTGCATGTAGATGACTGATTGAAGCTAATTAAGAAGAAGAGTTGGTGGATGTAGCCCCGGGGTGGGGGTGAACCATGTAAATATTGTTTTATTATGCTTTGTGTGATGTTTTGATGTTCTTATGTCTTTCTTTACTTGCTAATTGCTTTGATATAGATAGATAGATATGTTTATGCTTTGTGCTTATGATGACCTTGGATGCTAGATCTGACCTATGTGAACTTGCTTAGTGCTTGAATCTGCTAGATCTAATCTATTTCTTTATGCTAAGTTCTTAGATACATTAGATCTGGGTGAATGTTGCGATGCTATGTTTTATCTGCGAAGTAGATATTGGTTAAATAGTAATGAACTGATGGTGATAAGTGATCTACTAAGTATTATAATCACAAATCTATGTCCCAGCTAAGGTTGCAGACATTTGAGTCCTGCAACCACCCCTGCTTCTACCTCGGGTGAGACTTCATCTGCTTTGCAGGTGTTGCCGAAAGGGCCGGTAGTTAGGGTTTTTTTGGTGCGTTGTTGTAGACTTGAACCATGGGTCTACCCCTATGCAAACAAATGGTTCTATTGTCAGGACCTGAAAATGTGATTGTTGGGAACTGAGGAAGAAGAAGATTTGTGCAAAGATCTGACCTGAAATTGTGAAAGCTCTGTGCGTAGATCTGTTGCTCTAGTGTGCAGTACTCTACTTAGTTTGATAAGATCTGTTGTAAGGAAAAGAAGTATAATCTGAAGAAAAGAGATAAGATCTGAAAGCTTTGTGCTCGGAGAAAGGTAAAAGTGAGAATTTTTTATTAAAAGAGGTAATATCTGAAAGCTTTGTGCTATGATAAAGGTAAGAATATTGAAAAGTTCTAGATATGAAAGATTTGTACTCTGTAGAAGTAAGATAAGTGGAAATTTTTGTTTCAATAGTATGGATCTAGGTATGTTTGATAGATTCTATCCTAGATTGAAAACTAGGGCATTAATAGATGAAAGAAGATTTGATATGGGTAGATCTAATAAGAATAGTGAAAGATATGGTATACCTATGCATAGAAAGAATGTTTGGATTAACAAATGGATGCAGGATCCTAGAAATAATTTGTTGCAGGTTAGCTCCTATGATCCTAGCACGCAGTACAGGAAGGGACAGGGATCATTTAAAAGAAAGAGAGGATTAACCCTCCGTTACAGTTGCAGAAAATTGAGACATCTTGCTAAGAAATGCCTTGGGAGGAGACCTAGTTGCCTTCGTTGCAAATCTATGGACCATGAAGTATTGGATTGTCCTAGAATGATTGCTAAGCTTGAAGAAATGAACATGAGACAAGAAAACCCTAGGGCAGATCCAGAAACTAAGATTATGGCAGAACCCCAGAAAGAATAAAAAAAAGTATTGCTACATATGAAAGAAACCCTGAATGACCACCGACATGTCAGATTATCAAAGATCTTCAAAGAAAAAGAATGCATTGAAGTAAGAATAGGAAACTTTGACGTTGATTGTGTTTTGGATGAGGAAACATAGGTGAATATTATGACAGAAAGAACTTGGGAACTTTTAGGAAAGCTTGCTATGATTCCTTCACTGGGAGGAATGGGATTATTTAGAGGAAAATTGATAACCCTATGTGGAAGACTTACCAAGCTACCTATGACTATCAATAGAGCTTCGACAGAAGAATATTTTGAGGTTATTAAATTTATTGAGGACAACACACCATTTACCATGTCACTAGGAAAACCTTGCATTCAAAAAGATTAGGCCAGAAGGAAAGAAGAAGAAGAAGTTTTAGAACAGTAGAAGCAAGAGTTAAAATAATTCATGACTAGAAGGATCACACACTTGATTGAAGAACAGATCGAATCTATTTAACATGAGAGACCCAGATGTCAAAGTTGCAAGAACACTAGAAGACCCACAGAATATTGAAGTAACCATTCCATATAAAGAAGAAGGATCACCCTCGAATATTAGGAAAGAATCTCAACAGCGCGAAGTCACCATGTCAAAAGAAGATAAGAATCAGAATGGAAATAGGCATATCGATACGAAGCCCACTGGGAAGAAGGCTAGAAATCTAAGTAAGAAGAGAGATAAGATTGACAAGTTGCAAAAGGTTCCAGAGGGAACCTCGCAGAAGGAAAATTTGAAAAAATGGAGCTTTGTCGGAATATCAGAACAACGTCACATGGCACTTCACCATGACAAAGCAATATAGTCGTTGGGGACATTATAACTGTTAGAATAATGCTTCGAACAAGTAGAAAGACATTTATGGATAGACATCTCGCCATCTGACCATTGGGACCGCACCATAATGGACATAATAAAGTTAATGAAGGCTTCTCACCTGTTGCAAGAGACTTGTTGAAGAGTTACCTATTTATCCCATCGCGCCATGCACCGAGAACACTTTTTCTAACCGAGAGTTTGAGCCCGCAGACTAAGTTGATTTTATATAGTGATCATCATGCTCTTGTTGTCTATTCTATTGCAGTGTCTAAGTTACCCTCCGAACCCGAGATTTTTAACCCCAAGTGTGTATGTCGGACGAGTTGAGCATTGCAGAGAAAGTTATTAAAGAATTTCTGATCGAACTCATGACTAAAAGAATCATGTCGATGTCTATAGGTGTACAAGCATCATCGATGAGAGGACCACAAGCCTCTCCATTGACTTCTCGCGGAGCCGGACCATCCCGACCATCAAATGAAAAGCGAACCAAGCATAGGGATGATCTAGCGAATGCCAAATTGATCCTGACTATATTTCCCACCTATATTCCACCTCTTAGCAGTGCAGTAAATCTAGACAACGTGCCCAGAGATTTTGAATACACCTTGGTTATGGCGTACCTCCCGAAGGGGATACGCGCAGTTTGAGCAGACCAAGATAAGATTGCAGCGTTGAGGTTCAGCGACTTCAACCTCAAAGATCACAAAGTCTATAACATGCTCTCCCCACATAAGTACCTGACTAGAACTAAGGGGAAGAATTTGAAGATAATACCCCAGTCGTGGACTATGAACCTCGTGCAGTCCACCCTGCTGAACGTCATGAATATTCCCCACTTCGGAAGACACCAGGAGGTGAATGCATTTGTCAAATTGTTGATGTCTTGTTACCATGGTGGTTATTTGTGGCTAAACCACCGTATAGCAGTTGATCCAACGTTGATCAATCGGATCACGGGCTTGAGTATGCAAGGACCTGATCCACAAGAGTTTTACCCCGAAAAATCCATGGATCGCGCTCTAGCACAGAGGATCAAGGACACCTACGAAGATGTCCAGAAGGGGATGCAAGGGTACAAGATATCTTCTATCCAGAGTGGCGCATTACACCTCGCTTGTCAACTAATTGTAGGGAAGTTAGTAAGAAAGAACCGACCTACCCAAGTCATCAGTTTTGTAGTCGACCTCGCAGGGAAGTTTGCGGAAGGCATTCAGATGAACTAGGCGAAGTATCTGGTGAATGAGTTGGAACTCGACTGCAGAGAAGCACAGGATCAAAGATATGAATTTCATTTCAGCTAGCTCTTGATCCTTATAGCTTTTATTTCCTAGGAGATGTCAGAAGATGTGACCTTCCCAGACATTGAGCCTTTTGAACCACTAGCTGCGAAGTTCGCTACCCTTTGGTATTCAAATGACATGAATAAACAGTGGCAGTCAAATGTTGTTTTTCATACCTACTACAAACAACTGAAGATAGCCATACAGTCCGAGCCTCGCATGACTCCAAAAAATCTACACTGGTTTCAGCCTTTGATGAAGTTCAATGCAGATCGACATTTCACTTTTATTACAACATGCGTCGATGAACATAAGCAACAACTTCATCCCTACTACAAGATGACGAAGGAGGACCTGGAGGAGATCACTAAGGATTGGTCGGTGGACCTCCTTATTCCAGTAGACCCTGCGGAGATATCCGACATTGACAGCCCAGAAAATGCGCAGGATACACCTGGACCTACAAAAACAAAGAAGACCGAAGAAGTCCAAGAAATAGACAATGCATCCATGAAGACTGCTTCCATATCACCAAAGAAAGGAGGTGACGGTGAAGAGTTTAATGACAAAGAAGTTGAATAGAAGCAAGGAGAGGATGTTGATCCCCTAAATAAGAGGAAGGGTTCACCTCTGAAACCTTCTTCCTGGAAGAAATCGAAAGCCTCCATGACCAAGATGCAGACTATCCTCACCTTCGATGACTTCGACTTCCTCATAGCAACCCTGCAAGATGCTTCACTGGAAATAGCAGAGAAACAAGAAGCAAAGCAAGAGGAGATGTATGATCGAATTGAGGCTTAACTCTGAGGGATACAATAGGCCATACAGTCCAGCCCCGCAGTCTCCACCATGTTTTTTCCGCCAGGAGAACCAGAGTTGGGATATGAGCCAGCTCAACTCCACTTCCTAGTCGATACAGTTGAATCTCTCCTTCGACGAGCACAAGAAGAAACCGAACAAGCCACCCAGGCCATGAAGCAAGTACAAGGCGTACTTGTAGAGCAATGCAGTGCTACAGAACAGGAAAAGATTTCTCTCCAAGCGAAGTTTGATGAAGAAAAAGAACAACTACAGCAATAAAAGGAATAGTTTCTCATGGAGAAACTTGAAGTAAAAGAAGCGGTCAACAGTGCACTTCACTCTATGATAGTCTTAGAAACCAAGGTAGAAGACTGAGTTACACAGCAGGTGAACCAACTTGCAGAATCCATCCAGCAGTTACAACAACGCATAGAAAACTTAGAGCTCCGCGTAGTGCCCGAGACCCCACAGGATGTAAGGGATCAAAGAGAAGCAACTGCTTGAAGAAAAATTGAGTGAATAAAGGCCCTTACTATGGAATGAAAGCAACTTACCGATCGCAGTTCCCAGACCTACGAGCAAATCACAGAAAATCCAGAACTGAAGGCATTGGAGTCACAACTCCAAGAGGTGAAGTATCAAGATGAAAAGATACAGGCGCAGTTGAAGCCCCTGTCAGCTGTGAAAAGAAAAAAGCGATCCCAAGAGCAGTGAACCACCCAGCAGCAAATCCACACTATCTAAAGCAGCATTATGGAGATAACTCAGAAACTCCAACATCTACAAGAAAAGGCTTACCAATTGTTTACAGAGGTAGAAGGCCAAGGAGCAGAGCTAGAGAAGGTTGTCATTATAGTTGAACAACGTCTAGAGGGACCTATCAACGATGTAGTCATCCAAGATTTCATTGAACAGGAGGTCGTAGCATAGCAGAAAGTTGAAGCAACTTGAGCCAAGCTCGAGGCGTTCGAAGTAGAACTAGTCAGACCAGAGTGACTCAGGATGAGTCACAGGTGAGTGTTGGGGGCATGTTGTCCCTTGACCAAGTTTTGGGAGATCCTTGGTCAATTTTGACCTATTTTGGGACTTTGAAAGCCTATCTAAGACGGAGTGTAAGATGAAGTAGATATCGCGGGATCTCGGCCCCTTTTTGGGTCCTTTTTGGGATTTTTGATTTGGGATTATGTAATGGGTATGGGATGTCGCCCATGGGTTTACCCATGTTTAGGCCTATTTTGTAAAGTATAAATAAGTAGCTAGGTGGAATAAGTAGTGGGGCTAATAAGATAAGTGTTAAGTGCAAGTATGGTTCATAGATGCTCTGTGCATATTGCGAGAAACTTGTAGAGCTAAGTGCAAGTGGTTGTAACATACTGTGAAAGGCTTTGTGCTAGACCTAGCTCAGGGAAGGGGGATCTGGCGAGGTGCGCATAGATCTCTTGTCCTATGTGGAGTAGGTTTTTTGTGGCTCTATGCATGTATATGATTGATTGAAGATAATAAAGAAGAAGAGTCGGTGGACGTAGCCCTAGGGTGGGGGTGAACCATGTAAATACTATGTTATTCTGCTATGTGTGATGTTCTGATGTGTTTATGTCTTTCTTTACTTGATAAGTGCTTTGATATAGATAGATAGATATGTTTATGATTTGTTATTATGATGACCCTAGATGTTAGATCTAACCTATGTGAACTTGCTTAGTGCTCGAATCTACTAGATCTAATCTATTTTTTTGTGCTAAGTGCTTAGATACATTAGATCTGGGTGAATGTTGTGATGCTTTGTTTTATCTGCGAAGTAGATATTGGTTAAATAGTGATTAAATGATGGTGCTAAGTGATCTATTAAGTATTATAATCACAAATCTATGTCCCAGCTAAGGCTTTATACATCTGATTCCTGCAACCACCCCTCCTTCTACCTCGGGTGAGATTTCATCTTCTTTGCAGGTGTTGTCGAAAGGGTCTGTAGTTAGGGTTTTTTTGGTGTGTTGTTGTAGCGTTGAACCCTGGGTTTGCTCCTATTCCAATAGGTGCATTTTTAATAATATGTTTCAGCTACTAGATACTTACTTCACATTCTATTGACCATACAAATTTCACTCCTTTCCTCTGTAGGGAAGTGATTGGATGGCCAATTTTTTAAAATCCTTGGATAAACCTCATGTTATATACATAAAATCCCATAAATAATATCACTTCAGATACATTATGAGGAGCAAGCCAATCTATGATTGCATTAATATTCCCTGGTTCTACTACAACTCCTTCCTCTTATATCACATGACCCAAGTAATGGATTTGTTTCTCTCAATACTTTTGGTACTAGCTTGAGATGCTCTTCATGATCTTCTTTAGTCTTTGAGTAAATTAAAATATCATCAATGAACACTAGATAAAACCTATCCAAGTACTTTCTTATAATGTTGTTCATTAAGAACATAAATGTAGCTAGTGCATTGGTAAGCCCAAAGGGAACCACTACAAACTCATAATTTTCATACCTTGTTCTAAAGGAAGTTTTATAAATGTCCTCATCCTTGATCCTAACTTGATGATATTTGGACCTCAAATATATCTTGGAGAATATTGTGTCTCCTCTCAAATGATCGAAAAGGTCATCAATCATGGGCAATGGATATTTATTCTTGATGGCCATCTTGTTCAGTTGTCTATATTCAATGCATAATCTGAGGGTATCATCCTTATTCTTGACAAACAAAATTGGTACTCCCTGTGGGGACACACTGGGTCTAATATATCCCATGTCTAAAATTTATTTCAATTTCATTTTCATCTCCACCAATTTAGATGTGCTCATTATGTAAGGTACTCTAGACATAGGTACTGCTCCTAGCACAAGCTCTATGAAAAAATCAATATCTCTTTTGGGAGGAAGTCCTAGTAATTCCTCAGGGCATATATCTTTGTACTCATGTAGTAATGGATGGTCTTCAATTCTCAACTCATTATCCTTTTTTGAATCTATCATATGTATGTCATATAATGGAAATCCTTTTTTTCAATTTCTTTTTAGCCACAATGTTGAAATTTTCTTTACTGATACAGGTTTCTAGATGCCTTGTAAGATCCTTTGATTTCCTTTATCATGTTCACATTCCAAGGTCTCATTGAAATGACCCATTTTAGATTTATGTGCTGCCAACCAGTCCATACCGATCAACATGTCATATGACCCCAATGGTAGTATATTTAGTATTGTTTGGGTGTGCATTCCATCCATCTTAAATTGGCATGTTTTTGTTACCTCACTCACTTTCCTCTTGGTTCATGTAGCTAGATGAACCAACCATGACTTTTCATGCTTTCTTTTCTATAAAATGCATGTCTCAATAACTTGGGGTGAAATATAACTAAGGTTAGAACCAGGGTCAATCAAAATTGAAATAGAGTGGTTGGAAAGTATACCTTCTATCTCCAACACTGGGGCTTGATGGTCTTCTTGTCAATTCTTGACAGTCGAATATATCTGAGGTACATTTATGGTTACATCATAAACTGTAGTAGCCTCCTGGACATTGTAAATTATCCTATTATCATTATGCCTATGAGGTCAGTCTCTTAATAGGTGTGGTTCTCCGCAACCCAAACATTTTAGTGGTCCTTTCTTTTGTTCTTCTTATTTTTCCTTCATGGGTTTTGTTGGCTTATTCCCACTTCGAGTAGGATAGTTTTTATATGCATGCTATTAGTGGGGTAATTGGATTGGGCACTCTTTCTCAAATTCTTATACTGGAATGACTTGAATCCCTTCTTTTTAAATCCAGTCTTATCCTTCCTTTTCCATTCCTTGTAAGGATCTACCTATATTTGGATTTCTCATAGAAATAATTATCCTTTCAGATGGTGTCATCAAGTGTCTTGGGTTCATCAAATTCAATTCTATCCCAAAAGGATTGTGGAAATCCACTGAGAAAGTGTTTTATCATCACCTTCTCATCTTTGATGTATGGGACATACCTCAATATTTATATGAACCTTTTGATATATTCATCCATGGTGAGTTGTCCCAACTTTTGTTCATGAAACTCTCTAATCTTTCCATCATAGTATCTTTCTAACAGATATGCCTTCCCGAAATATTTCTCAAACTACTTCCAAGTTAGATCATTTTCATTGATCCATTTTAAGTTCTTTTCTTCCCACTAGATGGAAGCCCCTCCAATTAAATTAAAGGAGGAAAGTCTTGATTTCATGTTTCCTAAGTAATTGTGTACTCGAAAAAAATTCTTCATCCCCATTAGCCATGCCTCTACTTCTTCACCCTCCTTCACTTCTCCATTAAATGTGAGTGGTTTTGCCTTTCTAAATTCCTTAGTTAGGGAAATTTTCGAGTGTTTCTTCCTCTTCTTCCTGTAAGTGCTTGAATCAATCTCATCATTGGAGAATCCTTCAAAAGTAGTATTCCTCTCACTAGAGGAATCTATTGGAAGGTTCTTAATAATTGGGTCCTTCTTGGCATCCATGTTCCTTTTATTTGGGGAACTTTTCCCTATGTTATTGAATGTTAGACTCTGCTTTTGGATTTTTGATATACTTTGCATCCTTTTGGAGTAATATTTCCTTGCATTGATAGCAAATGGCCCTTGTTGTAATTTCTTTTGTATTCCATATAGGATTTATGATAATACTACATGCAGTTATGTATACTTCTCTTGGGATTTAATGAGCTTCTCATTATCAACCTTGTAGTTCTAAAGGTTAGCCTTCAAACTTCTCACTATCTATGCCAAGTCTATAGGAGTTCTATGGCCTTCCTCTAATCTAATTCCTCATCTCTGATACATGAGGTCTTGTAATACCGCTAAGTCGAACCCCAACTATAAATGTAAATGCAAATGTACTTAAGTTGGTGAGTTGTTTGATATCATTTTTGCATGCACCTTCCATGGTATAGGGCGCACATGTACTGCGCACTAAAATGATGAAGTGTACACATTCCAGGATACCACACACAGCAAACTTAAGTGTGTGTGATTTTGAGGCCAGGGAGCCTTTGTGTATATGTTGTGTTTTATAGGCTGGTGAGCAAATTATTATAAGCTAGGAGGCTTATGTGTGGAATTAGGCCAGAGAGCCTAGATGTTAAAGGCCAATGAGCCTACTTTTGTATATGTCTTATCATTAATATAATACATCATTGCGTGTAGACCGACCACGATAAAAGAGTATGGGGAACTAAACTCCACTAGTTAGGGAAAGGGGGGGATAAAAGTTAAGGATAAGGGGCTAAGCTAGGGAGCTTAAGCCAAAAAGGAATATTATATTAATATTCCTTAAAGTATAAAGTTTGGATAATTATTTTATCCTAAGTTCTAAGGATGGGGACAAGTGGACCAAAGTAGCTCTCAACATGACAAGTGTCAAGTTGAAAACATGCATACATATAGGTTGGACTTAGTTCATTTTCCCATCCATCCATTCATTCCATGATCATTCGTGCACTCATTCAGTTGTCCTTTGTACCTTCTTGTACCCGTACCTGGTTATCTTAGGAGTTGGACTGAAGAAGTGGGCAATCAGGCCCGTGGGAGATTGAAGAGGCGAGTTTCCAGGCTCGTGAGAAAATATCTGTAGGTGAGAGAATTGTTGGGAATTGATTCCCGAATGTGCTAAACAATAGCTACAGGGCTATGAGACTTTCATGTCCGACCTATTGTTGAAGACCGGAAAGGAAGTGGGGTGGGTGAAGGACTGTTGAGTAGAGAAGGGGCACACTTCCTAGGGTGGTACAGGCATTTGGGGAATGAGGGACTATAGGTTGTTAGTTTGAGTTGGCACCTGTGATGGAGTCTTTCATGTTGTCTGAGATACATTAGCCTGGTTAGGAATCCATTTACCCCAGTGGAGTTTAGTCCTAGCTCGGGGGTGACCCACTGCCAAGAGTGATGAGCAACGTGATCTAAGGCTGGGAGATTCGTGGAAGGTCTGCACGCATTTTTTCAAAATTTTTATGTGGCATAGCCCAATTGGATGTTGGGGATGTTACAATATGGTATAAACCCACTACTGAGAGTGATGAGCAGCGTGGTCTAATGCTGGGATGTTCGTGGAAGGTCTACATGTAGTTGGTGATATTCTTACCAAGATAAGTGTCAATTGTGTGTTAAATTACATGTTGCATTATTATTTAAGGGTTTATTTTTATGGGTTTTTCCTGTGTGTGGTTTATACCTATATTTATATTTATGGGTATCGTCTGTCTATGATACATGTATATGTTTACTATTATTTTTGTATGAATCTTTGCATTTACAAAATGTATTTCTTTTTTTTAAGTTTTATATATAAAGTTTTGCAAGAGTTTTTGTGTGTATATGTTTAATTTGCATACAGTTCAAAAAAATTATGTGGCATATCCCAGTTGGATGTTGAGGATCTTATAGGTCTCTTCCATACCGCACTGTACCAGTCTAATGCTATCACTTTATTCACTTCATTGTGTCTTCTAAGTGCTAAGACAACATGTCGTTGTTATCTAATCAGACAATTGTAAAGCACACAAATACTTGGCTTTGATAAGGATTTCACTAGCCCACAATAGTCTCAAAATCAGGACATTGTTCCCATTGTCATTCACACTAAGAATCAGTTATTAGTGATCGATCATTAGCATAATTAAATTTCCTATAGGAATCATTCTAGTTTACACAAGGTAAAAGACAAAATTTTAAATCTGCAATCCTTCTTCCCAAAAATTTTGTGTAGTTGTTATGTAAACATTTAAGTGCAGAAAAATTTAAATAGGCTCATCATAGCCTTTGGCATATGAACCTTTGTGGTTGGTCTCTATCCCATTTAGGTCTATTGTTTGAACCACTACTCTGGTACCACTCTATAACACACCTAACCCTCTAAGCTTCATTAGGCTTGTGGGGCATGCAAAATTCCTCCTCTCAACCATTACTCTAACTCACATTCTAAGCTTGCTTATTGATTATTCTCTTCAAGATATTTCCAACAACTATATTTATGCTCAATTATGAGCTCTGGACAGAAAGATATGCCCTCTTAAAATTTCTTAGGCATTACCCACTAGTGACATCATCACACCCATGTGGCATCCATGTGGATCTTCTCTACTCATCTAATTGATGTGTACCTGTTCTCTCATAGGGACAAAGGGAATCATCCCTGAACCTTCTACTAAATATTTAGACATAGACTGTTTGACTTTTGAAGTCCGTAATGATATCAAAATAACCTTTTTAGAAATATCCCCTTCACGATGTCAATTTACCATGCCTCGTGGTTTATGCAAAATCTGTAGCCAGCGAGACTGGAAGACTCTCTCCATTGGGTTTTCTATCCCCTTAGCCTAGGATTAACTAAATATATCATGTCTCGTGGCCCAAAGGTAGCATACATGGAGTTTCAAGAGTCAGAATGACCAGTAGAACCCATAGGGCCCCTCCTATTCATGTTGATCACTAGTCATCATCAGCAATAGAGCAACATCCACTACATAAGATTTTGATCCCAGAGGACAATGGGTATTTCTTCATGAGGTAACAAGTCTGGTGTCATTGTAAGTGTCACTTTAATATTTGAATCATTTGAGCATGTTGCAAAAAATTATTTCTTGATTATGGAACATTTTCTTGGAAATTACACCTTTTTCCTAATTTCACCTTGGTGCTTGTCATTGTGTCTTAGAAGTTGGTCACCCTCAGGAAAGGGGTTAATATTGAGTAGTTCCTTGAAGGGTCATCGTAAGATTCTCATTCATACTTACCATTTTCCACACTTCCTTCCCTTTGTTTCCTCATCTTTTGGGTTCTTGGGTTCATTGACCCCAAGAAGGGATTGTACCTCATTTCGTGGGAAGAAGGGGATAAAGGCCCAGAGGTGTTGTGGTTGGAAAAAGATAAAATCCAATCATTAACCTTCCATATGATTTCCCTAAGGTTCTGAGAGCAATGAAATTCTTCTCCAAAAAATTCAAGGACCTTCTAAACACATAATTAACAAATTTCTCGCTTGTTGAGGAAAAACATTTTGTGGTGTCTCTTACTTTGCATTGCATATTGCACTTTGTGTGTTTCTAGATTCAAGTGGCATTGCAGTACTCCTTACTTTATATTGCACATAGTACTCAATGTTTCAGAACATAATGAATTAATGGCAACAAAAGGGTTTGGAAAAATGTTGCATCGTGGACAAAGCGTAACACACCCTCTACAAAGGCACCCATAAATGAGACAATATGAACCCTTGTATGTCAAGAACCCCATGCCTAGAATCTTACACAAGATACAACTCACACTCACTACATGACTTAGATAGGTTCTCCTTGGGAAACACCACTTGGGAATTGACAAACCCAATAGGGCACCTTGACACCCCTCCATACCTAAATTTGGAAAATTTTATAAGGTATTTGAGAATTTGTTTAATTTGAAAAGGGGGGGTTTGATGCACATGTTTGGGTGGTTATATTATTAAATTTGTCTTACTTGGAATGATTCATATGACATGTGGACCCTTGTAGGGCATACTTTTTGTTTTGCAGGACCTTGCCCACATGATGGATGCTAGACCCCACATCTAGGGAACCATTTGATGATGAGCATTCCAACTTGATGATGGAGAATGTTGGCCTTTGAAGTCCTAGACGTCACCCTCCTAGCCCTTAACGTCACCTAGGGGCTAGGGATTCATGGATACGCTTGGTGGATTGATGGAGGAGGCACTAGAATGTACCTTGTCACATGGGAGAGTGACATATGGCCTTTGTAGGACCAACGTTCCACATTTTCAGCCTTGATGTCACGCCTATGATCCTAGAGTCACCCTACTAAGGCATGACATCACCCTCTTTAGGGTTTAATTTTATGTAAAATTCAATTTTGTAAATTGAAAGAACAATTTGAGGGGGTTGGCCCTCTTCCATTTTTGCATTGACAATTATAAGTGGACAAAAATGTCAAGGAGGTTCCATATAAATAAACCTCCTTGACATTTCATTTTATCATCACAACTTTCTCACACATGTGAGAGACAAATCTGAAATTTTTGCTATATTGAGGTTATTGACTCTTCTTACTCATGCGTTATCTTTTGGAGGACAAGTGTGGATCATTCTTTGTTGATTTTTGAATAAATTTTCTTGAATTAGGGTTTATTCTTGTCAAATCCTGGTGAAGTAAATTTCTGCAATTTCATTTCATGTTATGAATGTTTATGGTTAATTTTATTTGTTCATATTGAATATTGTACTCGGTAAAACCCTAAGAAAGGAGGATAAGTGCTTCCTCCTCTCATAAGGTTAATTTCATCCCTAAATTTGTGAAGAAAATCCTACCAAGGGTTAGACTCCTAAGGCCCTAAAGTGCTAGCACTTTAGCATTTTAGCCCTAAGCTCTTAATTGTGACATAATTGAAGAACTTAAGAAGGGAGAAAAGGTTGTTAGAGCCCAAAAGTGTTTGCACTCTAGAAATACTTCTCTTTAAGGCTCGAAAACTAAGGCCCTAATGTGCTAGCACCTTATATTTCAAACCCTACCTTTTATATCTTGCTACTATCATCTGCAAACATATTGTATTGTTGTTGTAAAAGACTCCATAGCCCTAAGGCACTAATCATTTAATCTCTCTTGTGGTGGAAGTGATAAAAAAACACTCTCAATTCTCATTCTCTCAAGCTTTCTACTAACTTTACTAACTCTAACTTGAGATAATTCACTAATATGCTTGCTTTTGTTGCAAAATTCAGCTACAGTCATCATACCATACACTAATTTGTTGTGTACATTGTTGAAATAGTGGTCAAACATACCTAGAAATTGCATATAATAATTAGCTAATGTACTATTGAATAAATGATAAGTTTTCATGGTAAATTGTTGCAATTATGAAGTGTAATTTTTGTTGTTGTTACAATTTATGTATTGTTGTTGTACCATTGTTAACTACTACAATTTTAGAACAACCATAGAATCCTTCACTTTCTAGTGTCTCTAAGAGGTATTACTTGCATACTTGTACTTGGAAATCATCATATATATATGTTATAAGTGTCTATGTTATGGCCAACTACTTGAACTATCTCCTTACCTCTTATTTTCCTTGACCTAGACTTTGATTTAGGTGATCAAGAGAGGGGGTGGTAGGCTTGACTATCAAACTTTCTACTTTGATCCCTTGAGGTCACCGGGGAATCCTCCCCTAGGGTGGACCTCCTCTATCACTAAAATGAGGGGATTTCTTACTAAGGTCACAATGGTAGGATTTCCTATAGTTACACAAGATTTGGTGATCTTGTTTTGGGCTTTGCATAACTACAAATCCTGCGATAACAGGGATCACACCATCAGGATATCGACTATGCCTCCTCATGGATCCTTCTAAACTTTGAAGCCCACAAAGCTATCGGACTCGTTGGTTCACCTTACCTTCCACAAAACTTTCAAGAGATACACTTCCTACAATACTAATGGAGGAGGCACTCTCCACAACAATTACAGGTTATTTCCATCGGATTGTCTCTTTATAGTGCCTTGGAGTCTTCTGGAAATTTGATCTTCGATGGATGACTGAGATCTAATCTTGACACCCGATGAACGGTCACGATTAAATCTTGATACTCATTCGATTTCTCTTGAATCTTTCCATTGATAATGGAAAGTCCCACATGTACTCGACTTCCACGTAGCATATACTAGCGTGTACCCAATGACAATAATCTAGCTTCCACTTAGCTATTGGCTACGAGAGGAGTGGTTCCCCTCCCCTTTTCCTTTACCTCTTTTGGTACACTTTCACATCTACTAAATCGGACGGTGGAGAAACATGCAGATCGACGATACAAATCAAGGTGGGTTTTTAAGCCACATGATCCTTTTAATTGAGTCACCTAACTCTGAAAGATCAAATGGTTGAGATATGGTCAATATGATGACCCATATCCATTTCAGTTTTAAAGGTGTACATCAGTTAATCAGATCCCCAGGTTTGGACTCACCTTTTTGGAATATCAAGTTATCACCCTTCAAGATCTTTCTGAAGTCTGAAACCCGCAAGCATGTTGGGATTTTTCCTTGAGGCTCATCCCTTCATAAAATCCCTCCCAAATGAGTCTCGCTGACAACGTTCTCTCAAAATGTTTGAAGACTAAGTTCAACTGTAATATATGGTCCTTGTTCCTTTCGGGTTTAGAAGTGCTCAACCAATAACAGGGTCCCTCAAACTCCGATGGGCCTTCGAGCTGAAACTCTATGTCGGTGATGAATAGTTTAGGTTCTCTCTCAGGAACACCAATGAATGGCCAGGATTAACCTACAATACTTAACTGATTTTCCTCGATTTAATTAACACATCTTCCAAAGGTTTTCACATAGAAACCTCAAGGCTAGTCCTTTTCATTGCCAATTCTTCAGTTCTGGAAATCCATAGAAAAGAAACAATTCTCCCAAGTGAATATACTCTTCACTTAGATTGTTCCATATTCCAAAGTGAAGATAACCAGCAATGAAATTTACCCAACATACAAGGAGCATTATTAGATCAAACATTCCTTATATTCTACTCATGAGTCCATACCATCTCATGAATGAAAAACATACATATTCATTCAGACATTCATACATACAGAGAATAAATATATACTTATATTGTCGTCTGGGCCAAACTGATTGAGGGTGAGAAATTTTACATCCAACCATAGGATATGTTGCTCTATTCTCTCTACAACAGGTTGCCCTAATGCCAGACCATGATACCACCAGGGAACTTACATTTACTAAGGTAAGTTGGATTGAGTGTGAATGCTACTCTCCTTCACAGGCAATCCACAATATAAATCTCCCTCTTTCCCACCAAGTCAGGGACTCCATGAGTTTTTCCAATTTCCTTCTAGTTGGATAACCTCTACACGCAGGAGTCCCCTTCATTTCTACATAGTCCTTCGATTCCCTCTCTTCTCAGTGTGGGTTTCATGTCCAACATGCATTGGAATCACGACCCTCTTTCTCAGTCGAGTTGAGGTTTTCTCTGCTCATAATTCAACAACAAACTTTCCTCAAAGCTCGAATCTCTTCTATTTTTTTCTATACACTACCCTTTGCTTCCTATGCTAGGAATTTCCCCTTCTATCTCATGTTCCCCAATCAGTCTATATTTCCTCTCTCAAAGGTTCACGATCTTGCTTCCTTGTGTCAGAGGATTCCATGGGTCAATAATGGAAATGAGGTGGGTACTATATATACCAATGGATAACATTCTTTAGTTGTCCAACCATTTCTCCATATCTCCTCCATTGTGGGTGGTTGGATACTCAACTACCAACCCCCTTCATTAACTGATTTTTGAGAAAATGAGAAGAGAGGGAAAATAACTTCAAATATGAATTTTGGAAATTGGAAATTTGGCTCTTGGGCAAGGTAACCCTTTCCCCTTCATTGGTTCCTCTCATAGTATCATGGTTCATATCGATTCTCCATCATTTAGTTAGTTGTCCAATAATCTTTCATTAACAAAAGATATTGACATAGTTTGAACATGTCCATTCTAGTATTATAGTAGACAAATACCCCTGTCGCAACTCATGGCGACATTAATTCATAGTTATAATTATAGACTTGGGGAAAACATGGTGTTACAGTTGTTGATGTGGGATCTTATTGAGGCATGCAAAATATGTGATTATGGTAATCTCAATGCCAGAGCAGGCTTTGTAACTGCATCATTAATAAGAATTTCAAAGTATGTTGAGGAAAGGCAACCCATAATCCATTTCATTGTGTAAACATTCATCCTAATTTATATCAAAGACAATATTAAGTACAACCAACATACCTTGTCATAGGTGTTTTCCAAATCAATTTTCATTACCAATTCTAGGGTTTTACCAACCTTTATGGAGTGCATGCCCACTTGAGATGAACCAATGATCCATGTATATCTAGGAATGCTCAAAAATTGATCGTCTCAAATGATAATGAAAATGACTTCAACGTATAGAGCTCAATGAGAGCTTTCCAATGGTGCATAAATCGCCTCAAACGGACATCGCGTGAACAAGTTATGATGTTCTTAATATTTTGACCAATAGGTAAAAGGTCAAACAGGACAGGACATGTGGAAGGCCCACAAGCTGCCACATGGCCATCCATACAACTGATAAGGAATAGGGTGACATCATCGTGTTGGCATGGCAGCATGAGAGGTTGCCACATGTCACTATGTTTTGGCATTTTCAGCATCCATTTGGACCAGTAAAAATTTGCCACGTGTCATCCTTATTGATGACGTGGAATCTGTATGGTCCACATGGCACTACTGAAAGGGTGACACGTGGTAGTTCGTACAGTGACATGGAATTTGATGTAGGCAGGTTCACTGTGCATTGATATGTCATTGATTGTACAACATGTGAGTCAGTAAGAGCGTGACATGTGGACCAATGGGATGGTGCCATGTGGCACTATGGATTTTCCCAATATGGCCTTATCCAAAAAAAATTGGGTCAATGGGGAATCGAAACTGTGATGTTTGGCAGACGAAGCAACAACATAACCAACGGTGCTACATAATCCATCGAATATTTTATTAGATAAATATGTATTTAAGTTGTTTTGTATAACAACATATCATAAAAGTTCATTGGTCAGGGTCAACCCCACAACCTCTGAACCGACGCCCAATGACTTAACATTGTATGACAACCATTGTGCCAAATGTGTCGTTGGTTAAAACAACCAACATCATTATATTTAAATTTGTATAAATGTGCCCCTGGAGTATATAAGGTGTCGGGTGGGGTTCGACCCCCAACCTCCTCTATTTACACCAGCACCTAAACCAATGCAGGGACATATAATTGTGTGCTAAAGAGTGTAATAGTTGCATCGAAAGTTGTGCAAAGAAATGCTAAGATTTTGATTGTGCATCATTTTTTGTGCCATAGAATTCCTTGAGAAAAGTATAGGGTGTTTATACTCATTTTTCTTAGAATTTCAAGAGGAATTCACTGGTGATATTTGTTTTTTATTTTGAATGGCATATAAAAAGTCTGTTGTAAACACATAAGTTGGAGTCATTATTGTTTAAGGAATTTGAGCATTAATAGAACAGTCTCTCATTTGGAAGCGGACTCGAAGACGTATTCCAAGATGCGTGAGCTATGTTAACAACCTGTGTAATGTTCCTTGTTCTTGTTGTTTCTATTTCACCCAGTTTCTTGCAAGTTATTTATCATTAATGAAGTTTTGGATAAGTAAGTGAATTCATATGTTATTTTGTAAATAGTCAATATGATCATATTTTATGAATCAGGTTGTATGTTAATGTATCTTAAGAGTTAATTTGACATCTAAGATTTTCAGATCAAGTTGCCATTGGAGCATGTTTTGACAAGTTTTTGCAAGAGAATACTTACGAGGTCCAAATCCAAGCTAGGTGAAGGAACTCTTGAAGACTTCGACCTAGAAACTCAAAGATAATTTTGAAGACAAGGAATGGTGTCCAAAGAAGGAGAAGATCCTAAAATTAGCTTCGAGGCTTTGACAGATGCATTTATTAAGATGAACAATATGGTGGAAGAACTAAATCCTAAGGCTCAAGGAGGAGCTAAAACATCGGTAAAAGTTGAAGGTGAAGGAGGAGGTGAAAAATATTGAGAGCCTCCTTCACCCCCATCATCATCATCATCACCTTCTTCTTCTGATGAAAGTGAACATTCTTCTCATAAGAATAATCCTTCTAAAAGTTATTCTCGTCCTCTTGATTTACCTCTATTAAAGTTAGATGTAAAGTTTGATTTGTCAATTTATGATGGAGAATTGAATGCAGAAAGGTTGGATAATGTGATCAAACAGATTGAAGTATATTGTAGGGTACAAAAAATCATGGATGATGATGCAAAGCTACAATTGGCTACTCTTCGTCTCGGTGGAACAACCTTGATATGGTGGCAGAGTAGGACACAAAATGATCTCATCCAACAGGGTAAAGTAATTTCTTCTTGGGATGAATTTATTGTTTCATTAAGAAAGAAATTTTATCCATTAGCTTATATGCAAACAACAATAATAGATTGGCAACATCTAAGACAAGGAAAAGGGAAAAATGTTCAAGTATATACACAGGAATTTAAGAAGAAAGCATTGTCTTTGGGAATTCCATTTTTCAAACCAGGGATCGGCGAAAAAGATAACTCCACACTTGATGTCTTTATATTAGTATGATAGGTGAATATATGCATGAGTAAATTACTCTTGGTATTCCAAAATGGGTGACCATTCCTATCACCTATGACTCTTCATATTTACATTACAGTTACAAATAACCACAAAGGATTATGTGTCCACCATTCCCCCCATTAATCCGAAGGAGTGTGCGTGAGTCCAAACATCATTCTGAGCTTCTCAATTTTTTCTCTTCCAAGCGCTTTGGTGAATATGTCTGCAATTTTCTCATTTATGGAAAAATGTCTTAAGTGGATAGTCTTGGCCTCTACATGATATCTAATCAAGTGATACTTTGTGTTGATGTGCGTGGTTCGATCATGGAATTTTGGATTCTTGGCCAACTTGATTGCAAAAGTATTTCCAACTAGAAGAGGAGTAGAATTTACTTGTTTTCTCCTACAAATATTCAAGTATTTTCTTGAGCCACACAATCTCCTTTGTCACTTCTGCAGCTACCACATATTCTTCCTTTGTTGTGGAATATGTTGGAACTGATTATTTGTGTGATCTCCAGAATATATTTGTTGATCCAAGACTCATGAGATAGCTTGAAGTTGATACTCCATTTTCTTTATCTTCATCAAAGTCTGAATCAGAATATCTGATCAGGTTGAAGTCATCCACCTTAGAGTAAATATTTCCAAAATATTGAGTTCCTTTCAAGTATTTCAGAACTCTTTTTGCAGCAGACCAATGTCCTTTACAAGGATTTTGCATGAACCTAGAAAGAATCCCAACAACAAATGAAATGTCTAGTCTGGAGGTAGTAAGATAGATAAGACTTCTCATAAGTTGTCTATACTTGGTTGCATCCTCAAATTCATTCCCCTCTTTTGATGTGAGTTTCAAGTTATGTTCCATTGGAGTAGAAACAGGATTGCACTCATCCATGCCAAACTTGTTCAATATATCTCCAATGTACTTCTTATGGGAGATAAATATTACTTTGGATTTTGTATGACTTCAATGCCCAAATAGTAATGAAGGTGTCCCAAATATGTCATCTCAAAGACTTTATTCAACTCTTTCTTTATGGATGCAATGTAGTTCTCAATGTTCCTTGCTATGAACAGATCATCTACATATACTACAAGATATACAACGGTTTTTTCAACTTTCTTGACAAACAAAGTTGCATCATCAATTTTGAAATGCTTGAAATTTAATTTCAGAAGATGCTAGGTTAACTTTTCATACCATGCTCGCGATGCTTGTTTCAACCCATACAAGGATTTGATGAGCTTTCATACCTTATGTTCTTGTCCCTTCACAAAAAATCCTTATGGTTGATACATGAACACATTCTCTTTCAAGCCTTTATTCAAGAAAGCAATCTTCACATCCATTTGATAAATTTTCCATACATTTTGTGCTGCCATGGAAACTAGAGTGTGGATGGTAGCCCATTTTGATGTGGGGACAAAATTATCCTCATAATCAACACTTTCTTTATGTGCAAATAATTTTTCCATGAGCCTTGCTTTGTACTTGTCAAGTGATCCATCTAATTTGTACTTGTTCTTGAATACTGACTTGCAACCAATCGGTTTGGTTCCATATGGAGGGTCCACCAACTTCCATATCCCATTTTTTATAAGAGAATCATATTCCTTCTTCGTGTCTTCTTTCCATTCATAATGAGAAGTGGCTTCTTTAAAGGAAGTAAGTTCATGTTTAGTATATAAATTTAACTCACAATCATATGAAACATTCATATCTTCTACATCACCTGAGTTTGAATTATCTACATTACCTCCATCTTGTTTTGAGGATAATTTGGTTCAAGTATTTCCAATCTCATCAGGATGAACACTTTCAAGTGTTTTTGTGAGCCATATTGGTGCACCTTTCTGAGATGGTCCAGGTTGCTCAGTTGATTGAGATGGTGTTGAGTTCTCATCAAGCCTCATATTTTCAATCCTTTCGATCACATCATCCAACTGAACTTCAGGTTCTGATGAAGTGGCAAGAACTTCTTCATGTGGGAGTGATGGTGCTATAAAAGGATATTCCAAAGATTGACCCAAGATAGGGATCCCCCCTTAGAGATATTGAATCTTGTCATCAAATTCATGATATGTCTTTGCGCGAGTGAATATGTCCAGATGATCAAGTTTCCTCTCAACAGTTTCTTCTTTCTTGGAGGATTCAAGAAAGATCACATCTCTGGAAAGGACAAAATTATTGTTTGTATCATAATAAAGATGATACCCCTTGGTGGTATTTGAGTACCCCAATAAGATGCACTTCTAACTCCTTGCATCAAGCTTGCTTCTTTTCTCCTTAGGAATCAAGGCATAACAAGTGGAGCCAAAGACCCTAAGATGCCTCACTAAAGGAATGTGGCCATACCA
>ML816418.1:93405-125208 GCA_009831015.1 Picea engelmannii | reverse complement strand
TCATTAACCTTCCATATGATTTCCCTAAGGTTCTGAGAGCAATGAAATTCTTCTCCAAAAAATTCAAGGACCTTCTAAACACATAATTAACAAATTTCTCGCTTGTTGAGGAAAAACATTTTGTGGTGTCTCTTACTTTGCATTGCATATTGCACTTTGTGTGTTTCTAGATTCAAGTGGCATTGCAGTACTCCTTACTTTATATTGCACATAGTACTCAATGTTTCAGAACATAATGAATTAATGGCAACAAAAGGGTTTGGAAAAATGTTGCATCGTGGACAAAGCGTAACACACCCTCTACAAAGGCACCCATAAATGAGACAATATGAACCCTTGTATGTCAAGAACCCCATGCCTAGAATCTTACACAAGATACAACTCACACTCACTACATGACTTAGATAGGTTCTCCTTGGGAAACACCACTTGGGAATTGACAAACCCAATAGGGCACCTTGACACCCCTCCATACCTAAATTTGGAAAATTTTATAAGGTATTTGAGAATTTGTTTAATTTGAAAAGGGGGGGTTTGATGCACATGTTTGGGTGGTTATATTATTAAATTTGTCTTACTTGGAATGATTCATATGACATGTGGACCCTTGTAGGGCATACTTTTTGTTTTGCAGGACCTTGCCCACATGATGGATGCTAGACCCCACATCTAGGGAACCATTTGATGATGAGCATTCCAACTTGATGATGGAGAATGTTGGCCTTTGAAGTCCTAGACGTCACCCTCCTAGCCCTTAACGTCACCTAGGGGCTAGGGATTCATGGATACGCTTGGTGGATTGATGGAGGAGGCACTAGAATGTACCTTGTCACATGGGAGAGTGACATATGGCCTTTGTAGGACCAACGTTCCACATTTTCAGCCTTGATGTCACGCCTATGATCCTAGAGTCACCCTACTAAGGCATGACATCACCCTCTTTAGGGTTTAATTTTATGTAAAATTCAATTTTGTAAATTGAAAGAACAATTTGAGGGGGTTGGCCCTCTTCCATTTTTGCATTGACAATTATAAGTGGACAAAAATGTCAAGGAGGTTCCATATAAATAAACCTCCTTGACATTTCATTTTATCATCACAACTTTCTCACACATGTGAGAGACAAATCTGAAATTTTTGCTATATTGAGGTTATTGACTCTTCTTACTCATGCGTTATCTTTTGGAGGACAAGTGTGGATCATTCTTTGTTGATTTTTGAATAAATTTTCTTGAATTAGGGTTTATTCTTGTCAAATCCTGGTGAAGTAAATTTCTGCAATTTCATTTCATGTTATGAATGTTTATGGTTAATTTTATTTGTTCATATTGAATATTGTACTCGGTAAAACCCTAAGAAAGGAGGATAAGTGCTTCCTCCTCTCATAAGGTTAATTTCATCCCTAAATTTGTGAAGAAAATCCTACCAAGGGTTAGACTCCTAAGGCCCTAAAGTGCTAGCACTTTAGCATTTTAGCCCTAAGCTCTTAATTGTGACATAATTGAAGAACTTAAGAAGGGAGAAAAGGTTGTTAGAGCCCAAAAGTGTTTGCACTCTAGAAATACTTCTCTTTAAGGCTCGAAAACTAAGGCCCTAATGTGCTAGCACCTTATATTTCAAACCCTACCTTTTATATCTTGCTACTATCATCTGCAAACATATTGTATTGTTGTTGTAAAAGACTCCATAGCCCTAAGGCACTAATCATTTAATCTCTCTTGTGGTGGAAGTGATAAAAAAACACTCTCAATTCTCATTCTCTCAAGCTTTCTACTAACTTTACTAACTCTAACTTGAGATAATTCACTAATATGCTTGCTTTTGTTGCAAAATTCAGCTACAGTCATCATACCATACACTAATTTGTTGTGTACATTGTTGAAATAGTGGTCAAACATACCTAGAAATTGCATATAATAATTAGCTAATGTACTATTGAATAAATGATAAGTTTTCATGGTAAATTGTTGCAATTATGAAGTGTAATTTTTGTTGTTGTTACAATTTATGTATTGTTGTTGTACCATTGTTAACTACTACAATTTTAGAACAACCATAGAATCCTTCACTTTCTAGTGTCTCTAAGAGGTATTACTTGCATACTTGTACTTGGAAATCATCATATATATATGTTATAAGTGTCTATGTTATGGCCAACTACTTGAACTATCTCCTTACCTCTTATTTTCCTTGACCTAGACTTTGATTTAGGTGATCAAGAGAGGGGGTGGTAGGCTTGACTATCAAACTTTCTACTTTGATCCCTTGAGGTCACCGGGGAATCCTCCCCTAGGGTGGACCTCCTCTATCACTAAAATGAGGGGATTTCTTACTAAGGTCACAATGGTAGGATTTCCTATAGTTACACAAGATTTGGTGATCTTGTTTTGGGCTTTGCATAACTACAAATCCTGCGATAACAGGGATCACACCATCAGGATATCGACTATGCCTCCTCATGGATCCTTCTAAACTTTGAAGCCCACAAAGCTATCGGACTCGTTGGTTCACCTTACCTTCCACAAAACTTTCAAGAGATACACTTCCTACAATACTAATGGAGGAGGCACTCTCCACAACAATTACAGGTTATTTCCATCGGATTGTCTCTTTATAGTGCCTTGGAGTCTTCTGGAAATTTGATCTTCGATGGATGACTGAGATCTAATCTTGACACCCGATGAACGGTCACGATTAAATCTTGATACTCATTCGATTTCTCTTGAATCTTTCCATTGATAATGGAAAGTCCCACATGTACTCGACTTCCACGTAGCATATACTAGCGTGTACCCAATGACAATAATCTAGCTTCCACTTAGCTATTGGCTACGAGAGGAGTGGTTCCCCTCCCCTTTTCCTTTACCTCTTTTGGTACACTTTCACATCTACTAAATCGGACGGTGGAGAAACATGCAGATCGACGATACAAATCAAGGTGGGTTTTTAAGCCACATGATCCTTTTAATTGAGTCACCTAACTCTGAAAGATCAAATGGTTGAGATATGGTCAATATGATGACCCATATCCATTTCAGTTTTAAAGGTGTACATCAGTTAATCAGATCCCCAGGTTTGGACTCACCTTTTTGGAATATCAAGTTATCACCCTTCAAGATCTTTCTGAAGTCTGAAACCCGCAAGCATGTTGGGATTTTTCCTTGAGGCTCATCCCTTCATAAAATCCCTCCCAAATGAGTCTCGCTGACAACGTTCTCTCAAAATGTTTGAAGACTAAGTTCAACTGTAATATATGGTCCTTGTTCCTTTCGGGTTTAGAAGTGCTCAACCAATAACAGGGTCCCTCAAACTCCGATGGGCCTTCGAGCTGAAACTCTATGTCGGTGATGAATAGTTTAGGTTCTCTCTCAGGAACACCAATGAATGGCCAGGATTAACCTACAATACTTAACTGATTTTCCTCGATTTAATTAACACATCTTCCAAAGGTTTTCACATAGAAACCTCAAGGCTAGTCCTTTTCATTGCCAATTCTTCAGTTCTGGAAATCCATAGAAAAGAAACAATTCTCCCAAGTGAATATACTCTTCACTTAGATTGTTCCATATTCCAAAGTGAAGATAACCAGCAATGAAATTTACCCAACATACAAGGAGCATTATTAGATCAAACATTCCTTATATTCTACTCATGAGTCCATACCATCTCATGAATGAAAAACATACATATTCATTCAGACATTCATACATACAGAGAATAAATATATACTTATATTGTCGTCTGGGCCAAACTGATTGAGGGTGAGAAATTTTACATCCAACCATAGGATATGTTGCTCTATTCTCTCTACAACAGGTTGCCCTAATGCCAGACCATGATACCACCAGGGAACTTACATTTACTAAGGTAAGTTGGATTGAGTGTGAATGCTACTCTCCTTCACAGGCAATCCACAATATAAATCTCCCTCTTTCCCACCAAGTCAGGGACTCCATGAGTTTTTCCAATTTCCTTCTAGTTGGATAACCTCTACACGCAGGAGTCCCCTTCATTTCTACATAGTCCTTCGATTCCCTCTCTTCTCAGTGTGGGTTTCATGTCCAACATGCATTGGAATCACGACCCTCTTTCTCAGTCGAGTTGAGGTTTTCTCTGCTCATAATTCAACAACAAACTTTCCTCAAAGCTCGAATCTCTTCTATTTTTTTCTATACACTACCCTTTGCTTCCTATGCTAGGAATTTCCCCTTCTATCTCATGTTCCCCAATCAGTCTATATTTCCTCTCTCAAAGGTTCACGATCTTGCTTCCTTGTGTCAGAGGATTCCATGGGTCAATAATGGAAATGAGGTGGGTACTATATATACCAATGGATAACATTCTTTAGTTGTCCAACCATTTCTCCATATCTCCTCCATTGTGGGTGGTTGGATACTCAACTACCAACCCCCTTCATTAACTGATTTTTGAGAAAATGAGAAGAGAGGGAAAATAACTTCAAATATGAATTTTGGAAATTGGAAATTTGGCTCTTGGGCAAGGTAACCCTTTCCCCTTCATTGGTTCCTCTCATAGTATCATGGTTCATATCGATTCTCCATCATTTAGTTAGTTGTCCAATAATCTTTCATTAACAAAAGATATTGACATAGTTTGAACATGTCCATTCTAGTATTATAGTAGACAAATACCCCTGTCGCAACTCATGGCGACATTAATTCATAGTTATAATTATAGACTTGGGGAAAACATGGTGTTACAGTTGTTGATGTGGGATCTTATTGAGGCATGCAAAATATGTGATTATGGTAATCTCAATGCCAGAGCAGGCTTTGTAACTGCATCATTAATAAGAATTTCAAAGTATGTTGAGGAAAGGCAACCCATAATCCATTTCATTGTGTAAACATTCATCCTAATTTATATCAAAGACAATATTAAGTACAACCAACATACCTTGTCATAGGTGTTTTCCAAATCAATTTTCATTACCAATTCTAGGGTTTTACCAACCTTTATGGAGTGCATGCCCACTTGAGATGAACCAATGATCCATGTATATCTAGGAATGCTCAAAAATTGATCGTCTCAAATGATAATGAAAATGACTTCAACGTATAGAGCTCAATGAGAGCTTTCCAATGGTGCATAAATCGCCTCAAACGGACATCGCGTGAACAAGTTATGATGTTCTTAATATTTTGACCAATAGGTAAAAGGTCAAACAGGACAGGACATGTGGAAGGCCCACAAGCTGCCACATGGCCATCCATACAACTGATAAGGAATAGGGTGACATCATCGTGTTGGCATGGCAGCATGAGAGGTTGCCACATGTCACTATGTTTTGGCATTTTCAGCATCCATTTGGACCAGTAAAAATTTGCCACGTGTCATCCTTATTGATGACGTGGAATCTGTATGGTCCACATGGCACTACTGAAAGGGTGACACGTGGTAGTTCGTACAGTGACATGGAATTTGATGTAGGCAGGTTCACTGTGCATTGATATGTCATTGATTGTACAACATGTGAGTCAGTAAGAGCGTGACATGTGGACCAATGGGATGGTGCCATGTGGCACTATGGATTTTCCCAATATGGCCTTATCCAAAAAAAATTGGGTCAATGGGGAATCGAAACTGTGATGTTTGGCAGACGAAGCAACAACATAACCAACGGTGCTACATAATCCATCGAATATTTTATTAGATAAATATGTATTTAAGTTGTTTTGTATAACAACATATCATAAAAGTTCATTGGTCAGGGTCAACCCCACAACCTCTGAACCGACGCCCAATGACTTAACATTGTATGACAACCATTGTGCCAAATGTGTCGTTGGTTAAAACAACCAACATCATTATATTTAAATTTGTATAAATGTGCCCCTGGAGTATATAAGGTGTCGGGTGGGGTTCGACCCCCAACCTCCTCTATTTACACCAGCACCTAAACCAATGCAGGGACATATAATTGTGTGCTAAAGAGTGTAATAGTTGCATCGAAAGTTGTGCAAAGAAATGCTAAGATTTTGATTGTGCATCATTTTTTGTGCCATAGAATTCCTTGAGAAAAGTATAGGGTGTTTATACTCATTTTTCTTAGAATTTCAAGAGGAATTCACTGGTGATATTTGTTTTTTATTTTGAATGGCATATAAAAAGTCTGTTGTAAACACATAAGTTGGAGTCATTATTGTTTAAGGAATTTGAGCATTAATAGAACAGTCTCTCATTTGGAAGCGGACTCGAAGACGTATTCCAAGATGCGTGAGCTATGTTAACAACCTGTGTAATGTTCCTTGTTCTTGTTGTTTCTATTTCACCCAGTTTCTTGCAAGTTATTTATCATTAATGAAGTTTTGGATAAGTAAGTGAATTCATATGTTATTTTGTAAATAGTCAATATGATCATATTTTATGAATCAGGTTGTATGTTAATGTATCTTAAGAGTTAATTTGACATCTAAGATTTTCAGATCAAGTTGCCATTGGAGCATGTTTTGACAAGTTTTTGCAAGAGAATACTTACGAGGTCCAAATCCAAGCTAGGTGAAGGAACTCTTGAAGACTTCGACCTAGAAACTCAAAGATAATTTTGAAGACAAGGAATGGTGTCCAAAGAAGGAGAAGATCCTAAAATTAGCTTCGAGGCTTTGACAGATGCATTTATTAAGATGAACAATATGGTGGAAGAACTAAATCCTAAGGCTCAAGGAGGAGCTAAAACATCGGTAAAAGTTGAAGGTGAAGGAGGAGGTGAAAAATATTGAGAGCCTCCTTCACCCCCATCATCATCATCATCACCTTCTTCTTCTGATGAAAGTGAACATTCTTCTCATAAGAATAATCCTTCTAAAAGTTATTCTCGTCCTCTTGATTTACCTCTATTAAAGTTAGATGTAAAGTTTGATTTGTCAATTTATGATGGAGAATTGAATGCAGAAAGGTTGGATAATGTGATCAAACAGATTGAAGTATATTGTAGGGTACAAAAAATCATGGATGATGATGCAAAGCTACAATTGGCTACTCTTCGTCTCGGTGGAACAACCTTGATATGGTGGCAGAGTAGGACACAAAATGATCTCATCCAACAGGGTAAAGTAATTTCTTCTTGGGATGAATTTATTGTTTCATTAAGAAAGAAATTTTATCCATTAGCTTATATGCAAACAACAATAATAGATTGGCAACATCTAAGACAAGGAAAAGGGAAAAATGTTCAAGTATATACACAGGAATTTAAGAAGAAAGCATTGTCTTTGGGAATTCCATTTTTCAAACCAGGGATCGGCGAAAAAGATAACTCCACACTTGATGTCTTTATATTAGTATGATAGGTGAATATATGCATGAGTAAATTACTCTTGGTATTCCAAAATGGGTGACCATTCCTATCACCTATGACTCTTCATATTTACATTACAGTTACAAATAACCACAAAGGATTATGTGTCCACCATTCCCCCCATTAATCCGAAGGAGTGTGCGTGAGTCCAAACATCATTCTGAGCTTCTCAATTTTTTCTCTTCCAAGCGCTTTGGTGAATATGTCTGCAATTTTCTCATTTATGGAAAAATGTCTTAAGTGGATAGTCTTGGCCTCTACATGATATCTAATCAAGTGATACTTTGTGTTGATGTGCGTGGTTCGATCATGGAATTTTGGATTCTTGGCCAACTTGATTGCAAAAGTATTTCCAACTAGAAGAGGAGTAGAATTTACTTGTTTTCTCCTACAAATATTCAAGTATTTTCTTGAGCCACACAATCTCCTTTGTCACTTCTGCAGCTACCACATATTCTTCCTTTGTTGTGGAATATGTTGGAACTGATTATTTGTGTGATCTCCAGAATATATTTGTTGATCCAAGACTCATGAGATAGCTTGAAGTTGATACTCCATTTTCTTTATCTTCATCAAAGTCTGAATCAGAATATCTGATCAGGTTGAAGTCATCCACCTTAGAGTAAATATTTCCAAAATATTGAGTTCCTTTCAAGTATTTCAGAACTCTTTTTGCAGCAGACCAATGTCCTTTACAAGGATTTTGCATGAACCTAGAAAGAATCCCAACAACAAATGAAATGTCTAGTCTGGAGGTAGTAAGATAGATAAGACTTCTCATAAGTTGTCTATACTTGGTTGCATCCTCAAATTCATTCCCCTCTTTTGATGTGAGTTTCAAGTTATGTTCCATTGGAGTAGAAACAGGATTGCACTCATCCATGCCAAACTTGTTCAATATATCTCCAATGTACTTCTTATGGGAGATAAATATTACTTTGGATTTTGTATGACTTCAATGCCCAAATAGTAATGAAGGTGTCCCAAATATGTCATCTCAAAGACTTTATTCAACTCTTTCTTTATGGATGCAATGTAGTTCTCAATGTTCCTTGCTATGAACAGATCATCTACATATACTACAAGATATACAACGGTTTTTTCAACTTTCTTGACAAACAAAGTTGCATCATCAATTTTGAAATGCTTGAAATTTAATTTCAGAAGATGCTAGGTTAACTTTTCATACCATGCTCGCGATGCTTGTTTCAACCCATACAAGGATTTGATGAGCTTTCATACCTTATGTTCTTGTCCCTTCACAAAAAATCCTTATGGTTGATACATGAACACATTCTCTTTCAAGCCTTTATTCAAGAAAGCAATCTTCACATCCATTTGATAAATTTTCCATACATTTTGTGCTGCCATGGAAACTAGAGTGTGGATGGTAGCCCATTTTGATGTGGGGACAAAATTATCCTCATAATCAACACTTTCTTTATGTGCAAATAATTTTTCCATGAGCCTTGCTTTGTACTTGTCAAGTGATCCATCTAATTTGTACTTGTTCTTGAATACTGACTTGCAACCAATCGGTTTGGTTCCATATGGAGGGTCCACCAACTTCCATATCCCATTTTTTATAAGAGAATCATATTCCTTCTTCGTGTCTTCTTTCCATTCATAATGAGAAGTGGCTTCTTTAAAGGAAGTAAGTTCATGTTTAGTATATAAATTTAACTCACAATCATATGAAACATTCATATCTTCTACATCACCTGAGTTTGAATTATCTACATTACCTCCATCTTGTTTTGAGGATAATTTGGTTCAAGTATTTCCAATCTCATCAGGATGAACACTTTCAAGTGTTTTTGTGAGCCATATTGGTGCACCTTTCTGAGATGGTCCAGGTTGCTCAGTTGATTGAGATGGTGTTGAGTTCTCATCAAGCCTCATATTTTCAATCCTTTCGATCACATCATCCAACTGAACTTCAGGTTCTGATGAAGTGGCAAGAACTTCTTCATGTGGGAGTGATGGTGCTATAAAAGGATATTCCAAAGATTGACCCAAGATAGGGATCCCCCCTTAGAGATATTGAATCTTGTCATCAAATTCATGATATGTCTTTGCGCGAGTGAATATGTCCAGATGATCAAGTTTCCTCTCAACAGTTTCTTCTTTCTTGGAGGATTCAAGAAAGATCACATCTCTGGAAAGGACAAAATTATTGTTTGTATCATAATAAAGATGATACCCCTTGGTGGTATTTGAGTACCCCAATAAGATGCACTTCTAACTCCTTGCATCAAGCTTGCTTCTTTTCTCCTTAGGAATCAAGGCATAACAAGTGGAGCCAAAGACCCTAAGATGCCTCACTAAAGGAATGTGGCCATACCATATTTCGTATGGATTCTTGTTTTTGATAGCATGAGATGGACACTTTTTTTTGACATAAACTACACATAGAACTGCATCATCCAAAAACATCAATTTAACATTTTTGAAAAACATCATGGAATGAACCATAGTTAGGAGTGTCATTTTCATTCGTTCAGCCACACCATTATGTTGGGGATTATATGGAACTGTGGTTTGGTTTTTGATCCCATGTTGGAGAAGGTAGCTTTCAAATTCATTAGAAGTATATTATCTTCCATTATTAGTGCGAAGAGATCCAATACGAGACTAATCTTCATTTTGAATCCATACATGAAAAATTTTAAATGTTTCAAATGCTTGAGATTTATATTTCAGCAAGTACACCCAACACATCCTGGTGTAATCATCACTAAAATTCATGGTGCATTTTTTTCCATTTTCAGAAGTAACGGGCATAGGGACACACAAATCAAAATGAATTAGTTCAAGTTTTCTACATGCTCTGGAAGTGGAATCATGGAAAGGTTTTTTTATATGATTTCCAAGGATACATGCATCACATTGTTTCAGTTTCCTAGGAATAGTAGGCAAACTAGAAACACCATTCTTTCTCAACAAACAAAGATTGTCATAATTAATATGGCCAAATATAGAATGCCACAAAAGACCAGATGGAATTATACTTGATTCATGATGAGAGAGGTATACTTCAACAGTCTTCCATCTTCTATTTCAGTCATGAAAACCATGTTGTCAGAGTCCTTCATTATCTCAACTTTACCACTGAACACATGAACAAAGTGGCCTTCTTGTATAATGTGCACAAGGGAAAACAAGCTTCTTTGCAGCTCAGGAAGATAGAGTACATTGTGTAGAAGAAAATGTGGGATACCAGGAAACTTAATCCTAATGGTGCCCATTCCCAAAGGTTTGAGACTTTATCTATCTGCAAAGTAGATTATGCCATCTACATTGTCAACAAATTATTTGAAGAAATATCTTCAAAATGTCATGTCAAAGGTCGCACCTGTGTCAAGAAGCCATGCATCTCCTCAAGAAGAAAATGAAGTATTAAATATATCTTCAGTTACAACTACATTGCGATAGGAAAGAACATAATGAACATGTGCTTTACCTTTCTCCAAGTCAGAGGTTCTATCTTTATCTTCTTTAATCTTCTACCATCGAATTCTGCAGTCAAGGGCTTCATGTGACCCATTCATTCTACAACAAGTACAATGAAGGTAAAAAAATTTGTGGGGATTATGACAAGCCCCCGCTGCCTCTAAATTTCTTCTTTTTGTGTCTTCTCTTATTTCCTCTATGTTGTCTTGAAACTAGAGTATTGGAAGCCCCATAGGAAAATGCAAGAGAATGCATTGTCCTCTATCTTCACGCACACATTAGAAAATATAATGAAGCTTCTCCAATAAATAAAATTAGAATTGTCTTTCTACTACACCAATGAAATAGTCAATGGAACCAAGAAGGGCATAGGAAACCTCCATGTTGAAGCGGTAGGAATGCTCACAAAAATTGATGATGGATGCTAATAAAAATGATGGATGAAAGTAAGGAAGTGATACCATTGTTGAAATATTGTAACTACAAAGATTATTCTATTTATTATTGAGTTATTATTCATAAGATCAATCCCCTTTGTGGATTGACCATGTAGGTTTTTGTACTTGACCAAATCCCCTTTTGTGGATTGGTCAAACCCTAATTATATTATGCTAATTAAGAAGTCAGCCCCCAGGCCTAATTAAAGTGGTTTTAACCACTAAGAAGAGAAGTCGGCCCTGCCCAGTGAAGAGACACCTTTCCAATGCCTGCCAACTAGTATAAATAAAGGAGGCCATCGCCTCATTATCTCACTCACTCATTCACTCATCAAGTGCACAAGTTTGGTAGTTGCAGTTGGGAGAAGAAGGAAGAGAGAGGCAGATTTATCAGTGTTGGATATTCTCTAGTGTTTTGGTTTATTGTCTTGGCATTGTATTGGCTATCTATATTAAGGAAGTTTTTGTTGGGTTTTCTCCCCCATGAGGGTTTCCCGGGATAAATGTTGTGTATCTTGTGATTGTGTTTCTCTCAGTGATCCTACCTATGTTATTGTTTTCTAGTAAATTGAAAAGAAACCTAATAATATCTCAAAACTTAACATGGTTTTAGAGCTAAGATGCAGAGATCACCTTTCACTGGATAAGCAAAAATGTCATTGTTGGCGTACAAGAAAATTAGGGCTTTTTATTGAAGAGGAATTTCATCCTAAAATTCATCAAGGAAGTGTGCCCTATCCTAGTGAACTTGTTGGCAGCCTCGGCGCACTTTTTTAGTGGACAGAACTCCCAGAAAGTGAAACCCTAGTTTTCACTGGTACCAGGAAATCAGAACCAGTACCAGTCCAGATTTCTGCAAGCCCAGTTTGAAGGGGTAAATTTTGGATTTTTTGAAATTTGACTGCACCAAGCTACTTGCCTCACCCAAGCGCACCTCCTGGTAAGTTCAGATTTAATTTCTGAGCACTTTCATTTTTTAGTCATTTTCCCAACTACAAGTCAAGATGTCTACAAACACCAAGCTTATTGACAAGCTAGAAGGTGTGGATAACTTTTGTGCTTGGAAGTATAGGATTTCACTCGTTCTTGAAGATAATGACCTCACAAGATTCATTAAGGAAGATATACCAAAACCTATCGATGCTACAGCTAAAGAAAAACACCAAAAGGACATGGTTAGGGCCAAAAGAATCATTGCATACTCTATTAAAGATCACTTGATCCCTCAAGTGGCTTCAAAGAAAAATCCAAAATAAATGTTTGATTCCCTAACCAGGATTTATGAAGGAAAGAATATCAACTAGAAGATGAATCTAAGAAACCAACTCAAGAATAAAAAGATGTAGAAAGGAGAAACCATACATGACTACTTCTCTAAGGTTTCTCAATTTAAGGAACAACTAGAAGAAATTGGAGATACCCTAGATGAATATGAACTCATAATGACAGCTTGTAATGGTCTCACAAGACCTTGGGATGCATTCATCCAAACCATTTGTGCCAAAAAGGAGAAACTACATTTTGACAGTCTTTGGGAAGAATGTGTTCAAGAAGAAGTAAGAGTAGCTAACTGAGAAGCAGTACTATCAAGAGATGAAGATCAAGCCCTAGTTTCTCATGCTAAAGGAGGAAAGAAGAGGTCTCACTTCCAGAAGGAGACATATCAAGATAAGGAATCTCTCCCTCCAAAGAGATTCCAGAATTTTCAGAAAGGTCAAAGAAGAGAAAGAGATTTATCCTCTTATCAATGCTACCATTGTGATAAGATGGGACATATTTCTAAGAATTTTCCAGCTAGAAGAGAAGAATACAAGAAGAGAAACAAAAAGCACCATGCCCATGCAGTTGAAGATGAAGATCCACCCACGAAGATGATTAAAGAATATATTGAAGACTATGTCTTAATTTCTTCCCTCTCAGGATCGGTATCACATAGAGAGGATACTTGGCTCATAGATAGTGGTTCCTCTAAGAACATGACAAGTCATAGGGACATTCTCTCTAGACTTACCGAAAATAACTTTCCCCAGAAAGTTACACTTGGAGATGATTACCAGTACCCTATCAAAGGAGTGGGAGAGTCCAATTACAAACATGATTCAAGGACCCCAATGAAGATGAAGGATGTACTATATGTACCAGGTTTGAAAAAGAAATTGATTTCTATCTCAACTTTAGATAAGAAAGGCTTCAGGGTTGCATTCATAGATGGTGAAGTCTTCATGTGGCCTAAAGGAAAAACCATAGAAGATTTAATTGTTATTGGAACAGAAGAAGGTGGCATGTATAAATTAAAAGGTCACTTAGAAGCATCCTTAACACACTCCATCGAGAGTCCATGTGAACTTTGGCATAGAAGACTCTCTCACATCAACTACAAAGAATTACCATATGTGAGCAAGGAAGTTACAGGTCTACCAAAATTCAAGGTTGACCATGAAGGTGTGTGAAATGGATGTGCACAAGGAAATAACATCAAGAACCCTTTCACGAAGAGTGACAGTAAAGCATAAGGATTATTAGAGCTCATACACTTAGATGTATGTAGCCCAATGCCATCAACCTTCATTAGTGGGTATGTATACTATGTATCATGTATTGATGACTCTTCTCACAAGACTTGGGTTTACTTCTTGAAATAAAAAGATGAAGTGTTTGTAAAATTCAAGGAATTCAAAGCCTTGATAGAGAATCTCTCTAAAAGAAAGATCAAGATACTCAGATCAGATAATGGAGGAGAATACACCTCAAAATAGTTTGTAAACTTTTGTAAAGATGTCTGGATTAAGAGGGAGCTCACCACTCCCTACAATCCTCAACAAAATGGTGAAGTAGAAAGGAAGAACATAACTATAATGGAAGGTGTGAAGACTATGATCCATGATCAAGATCTTCCAATGCACTTGTGGGCGGAAGAAGCAAGGACAACAGTGTATGTACAAAACAGATTATCCCATAGTGCACTAGGGTTCAAAACCCCCAAAGAGATGTTCTTCAGAAAGAAGCCAAAAGTAAGCCATCTAAAAATATTTGGTTGTCCAGTATTTGTACACATTCTGAAAGAGAAGAGAACCAAGCTTGACCCTTCAGGAAAGAAGAGAATATTTGTTGGATACTGTGAGGTCTCCAAGGCCTTCAGAATTTATATACTAGGTTACCATCACATTGATATCAACAGAGATGTAACCTTTGATGAAGATGCAGCACTCAATAAATCAAGGAGATATCATCTTGAAGAAGTTTATGAAGAAGAACCTGTAGCTCCCAGAGATGCAGAACTAGAGAGGGAAGTCACAGTTCCCCTCGATGATGAGATTCATGAAGATCATGATATGTTATAATCTCAAGAACCTCCCTAGATGATGATCTCTCATAGGAGAAATCCAGCTTGGGAGAGATAACTTATTAAAGATGGAGAGAAGTATGGTTCCCTAGAAGGTACCGTGAGACAAGTCAAGAAACCCAATCCATTCTCTAGTTATATGGCTTTGATGTGTGATCTCTTAGAGAAGGAGCCTACTTGCTTTGAAGAATCCATTCAGAAGAAAGAATGGGTAGATGCCATGATAGAAGAATACCAATCCATTATGAATAATAATGTATGGGAAATAGTTCCCAGACCGAAGAGCAAAGATGTGGTATATTCCAAATGGATATACAAGATAAAACATGTTGTTGGTGGAAGTATTGAGAAATATAAAGCAAGGTTTGTAGCTCTTGGATTTTCTCAAAAGGAAGGCATTGACTATGAAGAGATGTTTTCTCTTGTATCCAGATACACTTCTATCAGAACCATCATAGCCCTTGCAACTAAGATTTAGTGGAAGTTACACCAGATGGATGTGAAAACATATTTCTTGAATGGTGTCATTGAAAAAGAAGTGTATATAGAACAACATCAAGGGTTTCAAGTTGAAGACAGAAAGACTCATGTATGCATATTGAAGAATGATCTGTATGGATTGAAGCAATCTCCTAGAGCTTGGTATGGAAGAATTGACAGTTTCCTGACAATATTGGGCTTTACCAAGAGTAAAGTTGTGATGCGGGAGAATATCCCTTAAAGTCAATAGCGCACACGTGGAGGCAAACAGAGGACATCTCAACAATGAAAGAATTTCAAACCGAGCATTTAACTCAAAATTTAATGAGTTGTTGAGATATTTTTGAATACATCATTTTAAATTGTAACTTGTTTGTAAATTCTGAAAGGAGTGTAAGAAAATTGCAGATATGGAGTGTCGACTCTATCTGGTAGTAATTAGTAGTTATTGTAATAGGATAGAGTAGGTATTAGCTTTGAAGTTTGAAATGATAGATTTCAGAACAGGACGAAAGAGCTCGTGGAGCGGTCCTTAGATAGTTGATTGTTGCATTGTAATAGCAGAGAGAGAGAGGCAGAAAAAGAGAGAGCATGGTTTGTGATAGACAGAGTAGAGCAGACAGAGTAGAGGAGAATAAACACTTTGTATTTTCATTTTCTTGAATGAAGAGAACAAACAGAAAATTGTCCCAAATCCTTGGACCATGATCATTTCATGTGAGATTGAACAAATATTATTCTGTGACTATGATTTGTTACAAGTTCATTTCATGTATGAGTGTTCGAGATATTGATTGTATGAGTTCATGACGAAGCTGGTTGAGTTTCAATCGTTTCTCTTCTGATACTTGTATGCAAGGTGTGCATCTCAAACACAAGGAGTGCGTCGACTGAGTCTTGAATTGACTAAGAGAGAAGTTCAGAGAAAATCAAAGAAAATCAGACTAGGTTCAAGGTGTGCACAACGTCAAGAAGCTAATAAGCTTCAAAGAACCAGAGCTGAAGAACGCCAGGTGGGCGAGAAGAATTTTATTTTCAAGAAAATCCTTCGAACTGAGTTATTTGAAATCCTGAGAATGCAAGGTGTGCGTGGGAGATCGAAAATACTTCAAGGGATGAATCTCAGAAGGGATAGCACTTTCACAAGTGTTGACGAGACCCAGGAGTTGGACTCGCAGGAGAAGTGAAGGTTGAAACATTTGAAGCATCGAAATCTTCCAAGTCTGGGAAGAAAGCACAAAATCTCACTAGGAGGAGCACAGCAGTTGTCGGATAAGATGCAAGGAAAATATTTGGACTGTCGAATCCATGTCCAAACATTCAGGAGAGAGCCCAGGAGGAAGAACAGATATGAACCATCAGATCTGGCTTGTGGGCCAATAGTCGTTGGATCCTGAGGAAGATGCACAAGGGTTAAACCTTTCAACAATTCACAGGAGGGTGGACTTTGCGAAGTCCCAAGTCCCGACATCATCAAAGTCGTATATCGTCGAAGTACACACAGCAGCAGATCAGTATTTTTTTTATTCGTAGAGTGGAAAGGTCAAGGGACAGATTTGTGAGAATTCACGAAACGTAGACTCATGAAATCATTCCAGTTGTTGGATATGGGGTGACAGGTGGCAGAGATCCACATACATCACAGATCTAATCATTTGAAGAAGTTGAACGGACGGTGGAAAATATTGAAGGGATAATCGTCGACGCGATATGGATCATCAGATCATAAGAGAATTGGAGTCGTTGGTCCATGGAAAAGGAATATCGGTATTTCGGGTATCGGGAGAAGAGAGATAAGTTGCATCGTGAACCCCCAATCCACGAAATCTTGATGCACTCATAGGAAGAGCCCAGGTCATGGCGAATGGTCACACAAGAGGAGATAGGGAAAGAGACTAACAACCGTTAATCTCTTTTCAAAGTTTCGGGAGTCGGGGAGTCAAGATTGACTCACTCGCAAAGTCCCGACATGCGAAGTTACGACACACCTTTTGTATAGGCGTGCGGTCAGGACCTGTGGTCGTACATAGGTGAAGCTCATGTCAGATACTTGCACGCGTGGACTGAGTTTTGTATTTGGACCTATGGATTTGTTAGTAAAGGTTCTAGTAGGAACCCAAAGAGTTGTTCCAGCTCGAGGAGAAGAACGATCCAATGACCGGGAGGTCGATAGACCCTGCGGAGGTAGGTGGGTTGCATAAAGAGGTATCAGAGATGATTTTGAGTTTGTTTGCAGACAGCAGACAAAAGGAGAAAGAAGAAAAGTTGGTATCATTTGTGGTATCAAAGGAAAAAAAAAATGATTTATGTTTATAGGTGACGCAGTGAAATCATGCCACCAAGAAGGCGCAGAGAGAATGCAGAAATGGAAGAAGAAATGAGGTGACTCTGAATGAGACTGGACGCCATGGAGACAACATAGAGGAGAGCACCATATGTTGGTGATGTCAGTGAAGCTGAATATGAAGAAGAAGAAGAGGTCAAATAAAATGTAGCAGAGGATGTTGCGCAAGATCGCTTGATAAAAGTTGTTTCAAAGATAGGAGCCAGAGCAAGAATAGAGGTACTTATGTATGAAAGCAATTTAGAAGTTGAAGAATTGTTAAAATGGGTACGTGCTATGGACAAATACTTCAATTATGAATATATCAAAGAAGACAATATGGTGAAGCATGCAGTGATAAGACTGAAAGGTCATGCAACATTATGGTGAGATGAACTGCAAGCCAAATGCAGGAGAAATAGTAAGCAAAAAATTAAAAACTGGGATAGGATGGTAGCCAAGTTGAAGGCCAAATTTATCTCGAAGGATTACCAAATAAATATTTACAGAAGATTGCAGAACCTAAAACAGAGGAGTTTTATCAGTGAAGGAGTACACTGAAGAATTTTACAGACTGAAGATCAGGGTTGGACAGAAAGAGAATGAAGAGGAGAAGACAGCCAGATATATCAACAGGATGAGATATGAAATACAAGAGGATATCAGCATGATGTCGGTTAGTATAGTCGAGGATTCCTATCAAGCAGTCTTGAAAGATGAAGCAAAATTGGCTAGGAGACAAAGCCAATGAAGAAGAGGAGGAAATTCAAGTAGAGGTAAGGGAACCAGCAGAGAGAAGTTCCAGAAGTCGAAACCTGAAGCTGATAAACAACATAGTCACCATGAGAAGGGTGAAAGTTCTAAAGAAAGACAGCATGGAGGAAGAAGTTCTTTTTCCAGAGGTAGAGGAAGAGGAAGAGCCATAGGAGGCATGGTTAAATGCTATACCTATGGAAAAGAAGGACACAAATCTTGGGAATGTCCTGACAGATAAAGAAAAGGAGACGGTGGAGAAGCACAAAAGCATGTGGAAGTAGAAGCATCTGAAGGAGGAAAGAACCTCATGATGAGGAAAATCCTTCTTAAACCAAAGAAGGAACCAAAGGAACAAGTTCAATGAACAAGAATGTTCAGAACTGCTTTCAAAATGAAAGACAGAGTTTGCAAGGTGATCATAGACAGTGGCAGCACTAACAATCTAGTATCCACGGAGATGGTGGAGAAGTTGGAATTGAAGACAACTGCACATCCAAAGCCATACAAGGTATCATGGTTGCAAAAAGGAAATCAAGTAATGGTAAGTCAACAATGCCAAGTTGAATTTAAAATAGGAGGTTATAAAGATGAAATATTGTGTGATGTAATTCCTATGGATGTATGTCATATTTTATTGGGGAGGTTGTGGCAGTATGACTAAAAGGTTGTTCATGATGGAAGGAATAATGTCTATACTCTAGAAAAGAATGGTATAACACATATGTTGTTACCCATAGAAGACAAGGAGCCAAAAGCAAAATCGAGTTCAAGCATACTTCTCATGAGCGGGAAGGAACTCTTGAATGAAGTCAAGAAGGAGAAAGAAATGTAGTTTGTTGTAGTAAGGAAGCCTAGATTTATGCTTACGAATACTTATGTAGAATATTTGCATGTAGAAACCCAGGAACTGTTAGAAAACTTTGTTTATATAGTAGTGGATGAGTTACCACACTCATTTCCACCTATTAGGAGTATAAGCCATCATATTGACCTTATTACAGGAGCTAGTTTACTAAACAAAGCATCTTATAGGTTGACACCTAGAGAGAATGAGGAAGTCAAAAAGAAAGTCTGAGAGTTGTTGGATAAAGGTTTAGTCAGAGAAAGCCTAAGCCCGTGTGCAGTACCGACTGTGTTAAGCCCAAAGAAGGATGGAGGATGGAGAATGTGTACAGATTCTCGAGCCATCAACAAGATAACCATTATGTACATATTTCCTTTACCAAGGATGGATGATTTGATAGACTGTTTGAGTGGAGCAAGTTATTTTTCCAAGATAGACTTGAAAAGTGGATATCATCAAATAAGAATGAGAGAGGGAGATGAATGGAAAACAACATTCAAGAAAAATGAAGGATTGTTTGAATGGTTGGTCATGTCGTTTGGGTTGACAAATGCACCAAGCACATTTATGGGATTAATGAATGAAGTGTTGAAAGACTTCATAGGAAAATTTGTCATAGTATATCTGGATGACATACTAATCTTCAACAAGATGAAGGAAGGACACTTAAAACATTTGACATCAGTGATGGAAAGGTTGTAGTGAGAGAAATTGTTGATAAATCTGAAGAAGAGTTCTTTTATGAAGAAGGAGCTCAGATATTTAGGTTTCATAATATATTCAAATGGATTGAAGAAGGACCCAAAAAAAGTGAGAGCGATCAGAGAATGGCCATCGTCAAGCAGCATATTTGAGGTAAGAAGTTTTCATGGGTTAGAAAGTTTTTATAGGAAATTTATCAAAAATTCCAGTGGCATATGTGTACCCATGCTAGACACTGTGAAGAAGAAACACAAGTCCTTTGGTTGGACAGAGGAAGCTGAAAAAAGTTTCAAAGTGTTGAAGGAGAAAATCACAGAGCAGCGATTTCTGGTCTTACCATATTTTGGAAAAACATTTCAGGTGAGATGTAATGCAAGTGGATTAGCTATTGGAGCAGTCTTGAATCAAGATAATAGGCCAGTTGCTTATTTTAGTGAGAAACTAACAGACGCCAAGCAAAAGTATTCCACGTATGACAAGGAATTTTATGCAATGATTCAAGCTTTGAAAAAATGGAGGCACTATCTAATTCCTACAGAATTTGTCTTTTACAGTGATAATCAAGCTTTGCAATTTATTACTAGGAAAGAAAAGTTGAATTAGAAACATGCAGAATGGGTAGAATTTATGCAGAATTTTACTTTTGTTATTAAACAAATTGTTGGAACTTCTAACAAAGTTGCAGATGCTTTGAGCAGAAGGAGTTTAATTGTATAGGAATTCCAAGTGGAGACCTTAGGGTTTGAACATCTCAAGGAGATGTATAGAGAAGATATAGATTTTAAATAAGCTTATGAAGCATGCAAGAATCCTTTATTGGGAAACAGAAGCCCATGGACTGAATATATGATCCAGGATGGATTACTGTTCAGGGGAAGCCAATTGTGCATATCGAAGTGTTCAAAGAGAGACAACCTGCTGAAAGAAAAACACAGTGGAGGTTTAGCTGGACATTTTGGTCATGATAAGACATTTGCATAGCCGAGTAATTCGTACTATTGGCCAAGCATGAGAGAAGAAGTGAAGAAGTTTGTGAACAAATGGAGAATTTTTCAATATGCAAAAGGAAAACAACAGAACACTAGTTTGTATTATCCATTACCAATTCCAAAGAGGTCGTGGCATGCAATCAGTATGGATTTTGTTTTGGGATTTCCTAGAACTCAAAAAGGGAGTGATTCTATATTTGTTGTGGTGGACAGATTCTCAAAAATGGCACATTTCATACCATGTCAAAAGACAAGCGATGCCACACACATCGCCAACTTTTTTTTTAGAGAGGTAGTAAGACTACATGGATTGTCAAGGAACATAGTTTCAGACAGGGACACCAAATTTGGAGGACTTTATGGAAGAGGTTGGGGACAAACTTGTCCTTTAGTTTAGCATATCACCCTCAGACAGATGGACAGACTGAAGTAGTAAACAGGAGTCTGGGAAACTTATTGAGAAGTTTAGTCACTGAGTAAGGTTGACAATGGGATCAGATTCCGGCACAGGCAGAATTTGCATTCAACAATTCAATGAACAGGAGCACAGGGAAATGTCCATTTGAAATTGTGTATGGTATATAGCTAAGAGGGATTTCAGAGTTGAGAGATTTGAATCAAGATGAGTTCAGAAGTGCTGGAGCAGAGGATTTTGCAATAGAAATGCAAAAATAGAACAACTACAGGAAAATCGCCATAAATATAAGAACAGAGTTGATCAAAAGAGAAGAGAAGTTAAATTCGAGGTTGGAGATGAAGTTTTAGCTCATTTGAGAAAAGAGAGGTTTCCAATGGGAACATATAACAAATTGAAGATGAAGAATATAGGACTATGCAGGATTCTCAGAAAATTCGCAACCAATGCTTATGAGATTGAGTTGCCAGACAATGTTGGGATATCACTGATATTTAATGTTGCAAACCTGTATCCTTACAGGAGAGATGAAGCAGGAGAATCAAATGATAAAAAAGATATTCAGTGGGAAGAACAATTGCCCACAACAGAAAAACTTCATATGGAGATAATTATTGAACAAAGGGATGGAAAGAAAACTAGGAGGAAAACATATCCTGAGTACTTAGTGAAGTGGAAAGATCATCCAATGGAAGATGCAACTTGGGTCACTGAACCTGATATTTCAAAGCATGGAAAGACAGTGCAGGATCTCATGGACAAGAGTCCATGAAAAATTTTAACCAAAGGAGTATGATGCAGGAGCATCACCTTCAATGTCAGCAGTGCACGCGTGGAGGCAAACAGAGGACATCTCAACAATGAAAAAATTTCAAACAGGGCATTTAACTCAGAATTTAATGAGTTGTTGAGATATTTTTGAATACAACATTTTAAATTGTAACTTGTTTGTAAAGTCTGGAAGGACTGTAAGAAAATTGCAGATATGGAGTGTCGACTCTATCTGGCAGTAATTAGCAATTATTGTAATAGGATAGAGTAGGTATTAGCTTTAAAGTTTGAAATGATAGATTTCAGAACAGGACGAAAGAGCTCATGGAGTGGTCCTTAGATAGTTGATTGTTGCATTGTAATAGTAGAGAGAGAGAGAGAGGGAGAAAAAGAGAGAGTATGTTTTGTGATAAATAGAGTAGAGAAGACAGAGTAGAGGAGCAGAAACACTTTGTATTTTCATTTTCATGAATGAAGAGAATAGATAGAAAATTGTCCCAAATCCTTGGACTGTGTTCATTTCATGTGAGATTGAACAAATTTTATTCTGTGAGTATGATTTGTTACAAGTTCATTTCATGCATGAGTGTTCGAGAGATTGACTATATGAGTTCATGACGAAGCTAATTGAGTTTCAATCATTTCTCTTCTGATACTTGTATGCAAGGTGTGCATCTCGAACGCAAGGAGTGTGTCGAATGAGTCTCGGATTGACTCAGAGAGAAGTTCAGAGAGAATCAAAGAAAATCAAACTAGGTGCAAGGTGTGCACAGCGTCAAGAAGCTAATAAGCTTCGAAGAACTAGAGATGAAGAACGCCAGGTGGGTGAGAAGCATTTTCTTTTCAAGAAAATCCTTCAAACTAAGTTATTCGAAATCTCGAGAATGCAAGGTGTGTGTGGGAGATCGAAAATCCTTCAAGGGAGGACGCTCATAAGGGATAGAAATTTCACAAGTGTTGATGAGATCCAGGAGTTGGACTCGCAGGAGAAGTGAAGGTTGAAACCTTCGAAGCATCAAAATATTCCAAGTCTAGGAAGAAAGCACAAAATCTCAGGAGGAGGAGCATAGCAGTCGTCGAATAAGATGCAAGGAAAATATTTGGACCGTTGAATCCACGTCCAGACATTCAGGAGAGAGAACAAGAGGAAGAACAGATCTGAACTGTCGGATCTGGTGCATTGGCCAACAGTCGTTGGATATGGAGGAATATGCATGAGGGTTAAACCTTTCAATACTGCACAGGAGGGTGGACTTTGCAAAGTCCCAAGTCCTGACATCATCAAAGTCGTCTATTATCAAAGGACACGTGGCAGCATATCAACATTTCGTTGATTCGTAGAGTGGAAAGGTCAAGGGACAGATTTGTGAGAATTCATGAAACGCGAACTCACGAAATCATTCTAGTCATTGGATCTGGGGTGACAGGTGGCGGAGATCCACATACATCAGAGATATGAGCATTTGGAGAAGTTGAATGGATGGTGGAAAATCTCAGAGGGAGAACCACCGACATGATATGGACCATCAGATCATAAGAGAATTGGAGTCGTTGATCTGTGGCAAAGGAATATCGATATTTCGGGTATCGGGAGAAGAGAGATAAGTTGCATCGTGAACCCACGATCCATGAAATCTCGACACGCTCACAGGAAGAGCCCAAGTCATGGTGAATGGTCACACGAGAGGAGATAGGGAAAGGAGCTAAAAATCGTTAAGCTCTTTTTGGAGTTTCGGGAGTCGGGGAGTCAGGATCGTCTCACTTGCAAAGTTTCGACACGTGAAGTCATGATGCACCTTTTGTATAGGCGTGTGGTCACGACCCATGGTCGTGCGGAGGTGAAGATCACGTCTGATGCTTGCATGCATGGACTGAGTTTCATATTTGGACCTATGGATTTGTTAGTAAAGGTTCTAGCAGGAACCCAAAGAGTTGTTCTAGCTCAAGAAGAAGAATGATCTAGTGACCGAGAGGTTGGCAGACCCTGCGGAGGTAGGGGGTTGCGTCAAGTTGATTCTAACCTTTACTTCAAGTTTATGAATGATGAGACTATTATATTGTTGTTGTATGTGGATGACTTATTCTTAACTAGAGAATAAAATCTCATCACTGATTGTAAGAAGAATCTCACTACAGAATTTCAGATGAAAGACCTAGGCCTAATGCACTACTTCTTAGGCCTTGAGGTTTGGCAGAGCCCAAAGAAGACCTTCCTTAACCAAGGGAAGTATGCAGTTGAAATACTGAAGAGGTTTGATATGTTGGAGCTCAGACGTGTTCACCTTGTTGTTGCAAAACATGTGATGAGATACCTTAAGGGTACATTAGACTTTGGTCTCTCCTACAATGGATATCAAGACTTCTGACTGATTGGTTATACCGATTCAGATTGGTTTGGAAGTGTTTCCGATAGAAAGACCACTTCAAGATGTTTTTTTAGTCCGGGGTCAGCCATGAATTCATGGCAGAGTAGGAAGTGATCTAGTGTTTCTCTCAGCACAGCAGAAGCAGAATACATTGTTGTATGTTTCGCCACCTGCGAAGCCATATGGATTCAGAAGTTATTGTCAGGTCTATTTGATCTGGAGATGGAAGCAACTGTGATTCTATGTGATAACCAGAGCTACATAAAAACGACAGAGAATCTTGTGTTCCATGACAAGTCAAAGAACATAAAAATATGGTATCGTTACATTCATGATATGGTGCAAAGAGGAGCCATAAAGCTCCAATATGTTAGCATAGATGAGAAGGTTGCAAATGTGTTGACCAAACCTCTGTCTCATGTAAAGTTTGAACACTTTCAAGACAAGATTGGTATAGTCCGAAAGGACCTCTCTCAAAAGGGGGAGTGATGTTGATGATACTATGGTATCCTGACCAACAGCGGGTAGTTCAGTTAGGATTTTATATCCTAGGGAACTGATCATCCCTGGACAAATCCCGAAGGTCCGGTGAGGATGGTATGTCAGAGTACTTGTGCATGTATATGCTAGTTGTGCTCAATAGTGTTAGCCCCGTTAGGATTTTTATAACCCTAGGGAATCTTATGATTCCTGGGCAGATCCCAAAGGTCCGGTAAGGAAGGTCTATCAAAGTACCACGTGGTAGCTCCATTAGGATTGTATATCCTAGGGAATCTTATGATTCTTGGGCAGCTCCTTAGGGACTATCAGAGTACCACAAAATGTTGTAACGCTTGCCTCATTATGTTGCTCCATGATGATGATGTTGTTGCTCCAGCCTTCATGTTGGATGATGTTGTTGCTCCAACCTTCTTGTTGTGATGATGTTGTTTCTCCAGCCTTTGTGTTGTGATGATGGTGGTGTTGATGTTGATGTTATTGATGATGATGATGTATTAGTGTTGTACTAATCCATTTTGATGCAGATAATGATGATGACATTCCAGCTCCTTGATGTTGATGATGATATTGATGATGAGAAAAACTTCTTATGATTTATAGATATGTCAGTCAATGTTCGAGATGTTGTTGATGTTGTTGCCCTCTCTCTCCTGATGATGTTGTAGAATACCCTTCTTGTTAAGGGGGAGTGTTAAAATATTGTAACTACAAAGAGTATTTTATTTATTATTGAGTTATTGTTCATCAGAATAATCCCCTTTTGTGGATTGGCAATGTCAGGTTTTGTACTTGACCAAATCCCCTTTTGTGGATTGGTCAAACCCTAATTATATTATGCTAATTAAGAAGTCGGACCCCAGGCCTAATGAAAGTGGTTTTAACCACTAAGAAGAGAAGTTGGACCTGCCCAGTGAAGAGACACCTTTCCAGCGCCTGCCAGCTAGTATAAATAAAGGAGGCTAGCGCCTCATTATCTCACTCACTCATTCACTCATCAAGTGCGCAAGTTTGGTAGCTACAGTTGGGAGAAGAAGGAAGAGAGAGGCGCATTGTTGAGTCTTTGATATTCTCTAGTGTTTTGGTTTATTTCCTTGGCATTGTATTGGCTATCTATATTAAGGAAGTTTTTGTTGGGTTTTCTCCCCCATGAGGATCTCCCAGGATAAATATTGTGTATCTTGTGATTGTGTTTCTCTCAATGATCCTACCTATGCTATTGTTATCTAGTAAATTGAAAAAAAACCTAATAATATCTCAAAACTTAATAACCATAAATTAAATGTTAGCTGCATAAAAAGAGTAATTCAATGAGAATCACTACCAATGATTCATATCAGGCCCAAGAGGTCTCGGCACCAGGGCCTTCCCTCTTTTAAAAAAAAAGGTGATATATAATTTCTCCAACACGGATGACAAAAGAGATGCCCACAAGTGAGTTCCTTCATGTTTTCTTTAAGGTATTGAACATAACATTGTCTACACTCGAAATCTGCCTTCTCATCACTTGAAGTGATTTCTTCAGTCTCTTCCTTTACCAACAACCCCAGAGTTGTCTACACTGTCTCTGAATCTCCAACCCATTTCTCAAATGTCCAATCTTCAACATCCCACTTGAAGTGGCGCAAAAGAATACTCACCTCAGCTTTAGAGATCTTAAGCATCTCTTAAACTTTTTCTTTAGCTTCGTCTTGGAGCTCACAGATGCCTCAAAAATTAAATTGTATAATCATTTTCATATTCCAAGGTTGTTGTGTCATTTCCAGCACCGCGAATGTTATCAAAAAAATGTTATTTGAACACAGGATATTTAGATTGCAGTCATTGATAAGGTGCCACAACCTGGAATTGTGAAGGAGATGAGACCCTGGAACGATACCCATGTGCGTGAGTATGATACCAAAGAAAAAAATGGCAATCAATTGGTTCAATGGAACGATACCCATGTTAAGACGATGGGCAAGTGAACCTTATGTGGGGTTGACGGTAATCCAAAGTAGAAGGTGAGGTAAGTAAGGTTCATTATAGTTTAACTAGCATGGAAGCAAACCCTAGGAATGGCTCGCATAGAAAGGGTTTGATACCAGTAAAGCCTCGCGAAATTATTCTTCGTGTGACCTCTGTCAACTGATATTCTTCTCCTGAAACGATTTGAGTATTGTGAAAGCAAGGAGTCGAGGACTATATTTCCAGCCAAAAATTGCATAGAGAAGTTGTTACAATGCGCGGAAATTAGGTTTGGATGGAATTAGGGTTTTGTTTAGTCGTGCAAAGAACCAGAACCACAGGCCCGTGAGCAGTGAGGGGAAGAAACCTTAGTGTACATTCTATAGGAATCGTTCGGAGAATCAACTTGAGAGGCTAACGGGAAGGCAGATGGAAATGCAGGAGTCGAGAGGCATTTTCTGCATGGGAAGAATGAAGAAAACGTTGGGGATTGTATGGAACTGTGGTTTGGTGTTTCGGAGCCACCCGCATAAGGCAACCGCTGCACTAAAATCAACTGGATAGGATCCCCATTAAAATTTATATACATATTATCACTACACTATACACCTTTTAATTAAAAATTTAATTATTAAAATAATTAATTATAAATTTTACAAAATATATAAATAATAAGATATCATAAACAATTTTAAAGTGATAAACTACCCACGTATTATAATAAAATAATTAATTATAAATTTTACAAAATATATAAATAATAAGATATCATAAACAATTTTAAAGTGATAAACTACCCACGTATTATAATGTATATTATTGTGGTAATCTTCTTACTAACTTAATATGAATGTACTATCTAACCCTAATGTGCTTATGAACAATATCTCAATATCAACTCCAAACACTGCTTTAAAAATAGATATTTAAACGTGAAATTGTACCATCTTCAATGGCCAATTGGATGGGAGTAGATGATCATATAATCAATGAAAAACCTCTATGTGAATCCCTCGTCTCTCTTGTCCCATTTTCTACGATCAACTTTTTAAAAACTAAAATACTGAGTGGTTATTTTTCTCATAAAATATTTAACATGACTTTAAGATTCTTTGAAGTACATGTAATTGTGTTATGTAGGTTGATGATATATCCCACTGCTCATTGGGATATATTTAGTATTCGATTCATTCAATTCGTTTTCATCGTTAGTCCCATGTCAACAGAAACTTTCGTTCAATTTCTACAAATGTAAAAAACATCCTCTGAATTTTGCGCACATATGAAAAAGCATCTAGTGAATTCTCTGCAAAATTAGTTCCCTCATATCTACTGCTAGTTCTAGTTCTTCGGTTCAATCTGGTAAATTGGAAAGTGTTCTTAATCAACAGAAACGAAGTGAAATTTTCCATGTAAGGGTCATAATGAAGCATACAAATATATATACTTTGTTTGAGAGTGGATCTCAAGATAACTTAATATGTGAAGCAATTGTTAAGAAGATGGGTTTAAATACCACATCTCATGTGAAACCATATCCATTAGGTTGGGTGTGTGAGGATGCTAAGTTGCACGTAACTCAACAACATAAAATCAAAAATGCAATTACTTCTCAGATCATTGATGAGGTTGATTTGGATGTAGTGCCACTTGACATTTGAGGCTTTGTCTTGGGTTGTGCATACTTATTTGATAAGAAATCTATATTCTATCATGAAGAGAACAAATATCACATTTTCAAGGATGGGATTGAATATATTATTAGAGCTCATTGTATTAAAACTAATGTTGTTTTAGTGGGCACGGGACAAATGAAGAGACTTGTAAGTGTTAGTAAATATTTTGTTTTCATGATAGTGAAGCAAAAAGATAAAGATCTATCAGATGCTTTTTTAGGTTGTGATTTAGCTCATAATTAGGAATTGGTAAAGATCATTTCTAATTATGATGAGCTATTTCAGGAACCTATAGGGTTGCCTCCCAAGAGGGGAGTTGAACATGAAATTTATATGCGGTAGGTTGCTCATCTTCCTAATATTGGTGTGAAATAGATATTTCAATGGGAAGGAAAGAAACAGAAATAGATATTTGAAAGAGAAAATAAGTATTGCACCAATATTGGATCTGCTAGATATGTAATAGCCATTTGAGATATGAACCGATGCAAGCGAATATGTCATGGGAGCATTCTTGATGCAATGAGGTAAACCTATTTGTTAACATTCTAAAACTTTTACTCAGGTAGTAATTAACTATCCAACATATGATAAGGAACTATATGCTTTGGTACAAAGTGTTAAAAAGTGGAAGCATTACTTAATGGGGAAGGAGACAACAATTCATATAGATCATCAACCATTACAGTATTTGTAATCACAAACTGAACTACAACAGTCACGACACTTTAGGTGGATGGGTTTCTTACAACAATTTCATTTGGTAATTAAGTATAAGAAGGGTATTCATAATAAGGTTGCAGATATGTTATCAAGACCAACAATAGTCAATGCATCTACAATTCTAAAGTGTGATTCTTTAGCTCATGAATTTTTTGTTGAACAATATGCTAGAGATAATTATTTTAAAGATGTATATGAAGCTCTAACTCATGGAAATCTACATGAAGAATTGGATTATCATGTGCATGATAATTTATTATATCATCTTACAAAGCTTTGTATACCTAGGGATGAAAGAGAAAAGGTAATCAAGGATGCCCATAATCTCTTATTTTTGGTCACTTCGGGGTAGGAAAGATAGTAGCACAATTGCAAAGATATTTTTATTGGCCTCAAATGAATGAAATAGTTTCCAAGTATGTAAAATGGTGTGCTTTGTGTGCCAAGAGTAAGCCTAGCAACAGAAATTTGGGGTTATATACACCACTTCCAGTACCTTCTCAACCATGGGAAAGTGTGTCCATGGATTTTGTAGGGGGTTTGTCGATGTCCAGAACAAGTCATCATTACTTGTATGTCATGGTGGATAGGTTCAGTAAGATGTGTATCTTAATTCCTTGCAAGAAGAAAGTCACGGCTGGAAAAAAAACACAATTATTCTTTGCAAATTTTTGGTTTCATTTTGGGTTTCCTACATCTATTGTATATGATCGATAATTTTGGTTCTTGGGAAAGTTTTGGTATAGTTTGTGGGATTTAATGGACACTAAATTAAAGAATAGCATTGCATTCCATCCACGGACAAATGGACAGATAAAGGTCGTGAACAAGACAGTGGTACATTTGCTTCAAGGATACTATAGTAAACATCCTAAGTTATGGGATGAACAGTTGCACTATGTACAACATTGCTATAATCGTGACATGCATTCTTCTACTCAGAGATATCCTTTTGAAACATGTTTGGAATATTTGCCTAAATCACCTATGGATTTTTTTTTTGGTGATACAAGTCAAGAGGATGGACAAGATGATGTCGACAAAGCTAAGAGGTTCATTCAAAGGATTTGGCAGGTACATCAAGCAATACAGAAAAAATTGGAGAAGAGCCAAGCCAAGTACAAGGTGAGGCATGAAAAGCATCAGGTTAATCATCAGTTCCAAGTAGGTGATCAAGTATGGTTACATATCAGTAAGGATAGAATGAAGGGTGAAGGTAAAAATATCAAACCAATCTGATCCTTTTAAGATTTTGGAGAAAATTGGTACTAACTCTTTTCATTTAGATCTTCCATCTTATATGCAAATGTATTTAGTAGTGAATGTTGAGAATTTGAAACTTTATGAACCTCCTATGATTATGGATAAGGATGAAGGTGTTTAGGTTCTAGTAGTTAATGATTTTGCTCATGAGTACTTAGATGAGTTGCAGGAAGATGTTATCCTTGAAAGAAAAATCAGGACTTCACAATAGGATGACGAGGGAGTATCTTTGAGTTGGTTTTAAAGGGGTAAAACCAAAAAAAGAAAGATGCATCAAGATCGGGAACGTGAGGTAGTTTTACCCTCACTTATTTGTTGAGTAATCCATACTTTTCGTGGTCCAAAAGGATTCTAGTAGGGAGAAATGATCCAGGTGGATCTAGGAATGCTCAAAAATTGGTTGTATCAAATGCTAATGAAAATGACTTCACTATATAGAGCTCAACAAGCGCTTTCCAACAGTGCATATGATCCAGGTGGATATCGGTGGCCACCCACCTTTTCCAAATGGCTCAAAACAGTTTTCTGACCATTTTGGCAATTTACTATTTTTAGCAGGTTTTCACTTCCGGGGCCATTTTGAGGGCCTAAATGAAGTTTTTTCGAGATCGAGGTTCTCAATAATATCCAAAGGCATAATTGAGCCCCCAAAATGAATCTCCTCGACGATACCTTTCCAACGAGCTATCACACGCCTAAAACGAAGATCGTATGCAAAAGTTACGACCTCGGGAAGTTGATGCACCAACTTACCCAAACGGGGCCCACATGACTTTTGGCGCTTCATCTCCTAGGGTTAGGTTTTTGGATGTCTAGGACTTTTGGCATTCCCAATTATTGTAAAAAATCCTCCAGAGCCTCATTGTAACCATCTTCTTGCGAATGCGAGTAGCCATCACATCTCTTCTCAGAGATAAGCTACCACCATTCTAGCGAGTCTTTCACTCTGTATTTTTACAGTCTCTGTACATTTCTTTCACTAATAGAAATCATGTATTACTGTATCTTTGTGTTTATGGTTTCATCTCTGATATATTTCTGTTATATTACTGGATATATTTGATATCTCTGTGCATTTCTTTATTATATCTCCCCTCTCATTTCGTGCCGAAAATAATCCAGATCAGTGGTATCAGAGCAGGCTGCTCTTGATTGTTTTTCAGTGCATGTCCCCGACGAGGTCCGAGTATAGAAAGTTGGGTCTCGATCTTGTCTCTCTTGAGGACAATCGCTCTCGCACACCCAAGAAACCCTCAATGGCAGAAGAAAAGAAAAACGATGGAGCAGACGATCCTATCAGTCTGTTGCTTGAGCAAGCTCTCACGCGACAGAGAGACGAAATGATGGAGAATTTTTTCCACATCCTTCAATGCCTACCGATAGCATCAGGTGCATCTTCATCAAGCGACCACTTTGGAGGCACCTCGCCTTTCAAGGTACAGGTTAATTTTGATATTCCCGTATTTGAAGGTCAAATAGATGCAGATGCCCTAGATAAA
>ML816418.1:66103-92831 GCA_009831015.1 Picea engelmannii | reverse complement strand
GATAAATGGTTAAATCTGCTAGAAGGTTATTTCTCTGTTCATAATTTTTCAAACAAGGAAAAGATCACCTTCGCACTCCTTAAGGCTCTCCCCCATGTCAAATATTGGTGGGAAACTTACTGGGAGCAGAGTTCCACAGAGGATTCTGGAATATATGGGGCTGAGCCCACTTGGGATTTTTTTGTGGATGCGGTAAAGGAACAGTACTACCCTATTGGAAACTATGAGGAACAATACATGAGATGGACCACACTGCGCCAAGAGAGGGGCCAAGCAGTTCTGGAGTTCACCAATACCTTCCATACCTTGCACACCAAGCTAGGTATCAAAGACTCCGAATGCCATTTGGTTCTGAAATACCGTGGGGCTCTACATAGATACATCCAAACTGAAATGGATTTTCTGGACATCTCATCACTCGGTGCTGCCTATCGATATGTTGTTAAAATTGAGCAGAAATTTAAGCACCAGAACAAATGGGAGAATGGGTCTGCAAATCCCTCCTCCAGTTTTGAACAACCAACTCTCTAAAATATTATTCTTCTAACTAATTCTAAGTAAATTTAAAAATGGTTGGGGTTCTCTAAGCTTCTATTTCAATTTAGAGAAGGATAGGAAGATGGCCTGAAGACCCCCCATTCCCCACCAAGGACTTCATTTTTTCATGTTTATTAACTATTCTTTCAACAAATAAAAATATATTTAATCTTTTTTAGACTCCCTCCCTTCCACTTCCTGAATTTCTCCATGTAGGGACCCACTGAATAGTCTCTACATCAATCTGTTTCATTTATGTAGATAAATGGATAAAATAATGTGTTAAAAGATCTTGTCTAGAAAGTCCCCCCCATACTTCTCTAACCTTAATAATCAATTTGAGATCTGATCCATGTGGATATCGATGGTGACCCACCTATCCCAATTGGCTCAAAACAATCTTCTGGAAATTTACTATTTTTAGTAGTTTTTTGGTTCCTAAATTTTCGGGGCCATTTTGGGAGAATAAATTAATTTTTTTCATTATATGGAACCTCAATAATAGACAAAGTCTCTAATTGAGCCCCTAAAATGAATCTTCTCATCGATACCTTTCCAACAAGCTATCGTGCACCCCAAACGGAGATCGTATGCCAAAGTTACGCCCCCAGGAAGTTGATACACCAAACCACCCAAAACGGGGTCCACAAAAATGTTGGATTTTCATCTTCCGGGGTTAGGGTTTGGGATTTTATTTATGTTAAAAAGGCCTTTGGAGCCTCATTATAATGATTATCTTCTTGTGAATGTGAGTAGTCTTCACATCTCTTCTCAAAGATAAGTTGCCACCATTCTAGCGAGTCTTTGACTATGTATTTCTACAATTTTATACATTTCGCTCATTAATAGAAATTGTGTATTATTGTATATTTGTGTTTATGGTTATATATCTGATATATATCTAATATATCTCTGTACATTTCTTTATTATATATCCGCTCTCATTTCATGTCGAAAATAATCTGGATCAGTGGTATCAGAGCAAGTTGCTCTTGATCGTTTTTTAGTGCATGTCCCTAACGAGATATGAGTATAGTAAGTTCGGTCTCGAGCTTTTATCTCTTGAGTAATATCTCTCTCGCACACCCAAGAAACCCTCCATGGTATAAGAAAATAAAAACGATGCAGCAAAAGATTCTATTAATATGTTTCTTGAGCAACCTCTCGCGACAGAGGGACAAAATGATGGAGAATTTTTCCCACATCCTTCAACGTCTCCCGATAACAACAGGCATGTCTTCATCAAGTGTCCACTTGTGAGGCACCTCACCTTTAAAGGTACAAGTTCATTTTTATATTCCCATTTTTGAAGGACATATAGATGTGGATGCCATAGAAAAATGGTTAAATATGCTAGAAGGTTATTTCTCTGTTCATAATTTCTCTGACAAGGAAAAGATCACCTTCACACTCCTTAAGGCTCTCCCCCATGTCAAACATTGGTGGGAAACTTAATGGGAGAAAAGTTCCACATAGGATTTAGAAATATATGGATTTTAACCCTGATTCATAATCTGATTCAGAAAATACTAGTAGAAGATAGATCATCGACGCAGATTCCATTGCTAATGTCATGATCGCAACAATTCAACTAGAAGAACCAACAGATCCTAAAGAGGGGGAGTGCATTTTCCATTCATAGATGTGGGAGAAGGGGACCCCGCTGCATTTTATTGTTAATAGCGGAATCTAAAAGAACCTCATCTCAGCAGAGGTCATTGAACAATTGGTATTTTTGACAACACCACACTCGCAACCATACAACATCGGGTGGCTTCACTAGGGACGAGATCTTTGTCTCAGCCAGCAGTGTCGATTGTCATACGACATACAGCCCTTTAAGGATTAGGTGTTATGTGATGTTTCCCCACTAGATGCCTATTATTGATCCAGGAGGATCTTGGTGGCCACCCACCTGTTATAACTGGCTCAAAACAATTTTCTGGCAACTTACTATTTTTAGCAGTTTTTCAGTTCCTGAACTTCCGCGGTCATTTTGAGGGCCCAAATGACATATTTTCACGATATAGAACCTCAATGATATTTTAAGAATCTAACTAATCCTTGTAACTGAATCTCATCATCAATACATTTCCAACGAGCTATCATGCGCCCCAAACAGAGATCGCATGCAAAAGTTACGACCCCATGAAGTTGATGTACTAACTTACCCCAACGGGGCCCACATGAATTTTGGCACTTCATCTCCTAGGGTTAGGTTTTTGGATGTCTAGGGTTTTGGAATTCATGTTTAATTTAAAAAGGCCTTCATAGCCTCATTGTACTCATTTTCTTGTGAATGAGCGTATTTGTCACATCTCTTCTTAGAGATAAGTTTCCACCATTCTAGCAAGCTTGTTTTCAGTCTGCATTTTACAGTTTTCAACATATTTCTTATTTAATAGAAGTCAAGTTTTACTGTATCTCTATTATTACTCATTATGTCTCTTTGTTAATATTATAAATATGTGGTTTCATTTCGTTCCGCTCATAAATATGGATCAATGGTATCAAAGAAATCTACTCCTTGTCATTTTTTAATGCATGTCCCCGACGTGGTCAAGGTATAGAGAGTTGGGTCTCGAGCTTGTTTCTCTTGAGAACAACTGCTCTCACACACCCAAGAAATCGTCCATGGTGGGAGAAAATAAGGACAACGGGACAAGACATCCTTTCAAAATATTGCTTGAGGAATCCCCTGAGCGACATAGGAATGAGATGATGGACAACTTTGCACAAATCCTTTGATGATTGTCGACAAGCGATGCTTCCACCTCAAGTGGAGGTGTCACCCCTTTCAAGGTAGAGATCAATTTTTATATTCCTATATTTGAAGTTCAAATATATCTAGATGTCATAGATAAATGGTTAAACCTTCTAGAAGGGTATTTTTTTGTCCACAACTTTTTCGATAGAGAAAATATACATTTGCGCTCCTCAAGGTTGTCCCCAATGTCAAATATTGGTGGGAGACTTTCTATGAGAAAAAGGAAATAGAGGGATCCACATTATTTGCAGTTGCACCCACTTTGGGTTCCTTCAGGGATGTTATTAAGAAAAAATACTACCCTGTTGGAAGTTATGACGACTTGTATACAAGATGGACCACACTGTGGCAGGAAAGAGACCAAACACTCCCAGAGTTCACTAATGTCTTCCATACCTTGCGCACCAATTTGGGTATCAAAAATTCTGAGCAACATCTGGTGCTCAAGTACCATTATGGTCTCCATAGATACATCTAGACAGAAATGGAGTTTTTGGATATCTCATCCTTGGGCGCAGCCTATCGATATGTTGTGAAAATTAAACAGAAGTTGAAACAAAAGACATGGCAGTTTGGGACTAGGAACCCCTCACAACAGAAGCAGAACAAGGGTAGCCCTAGCCTGTAGAATAAAGGATAGAGAAAATATGGGAAACCTTAGAACAACCAGTCCAAGCCACAAGCAAAGAAGGACAATGGGAAGACGAAGAAAGATACCGAGAAGTGGTGTGACTTCCATAAGAGCCCCTGGCATAACACTGTTGATTTTCACTCCAATAATTCATTGGTGGATGAGGTAAAAGCCTCTGAATCAGATGTGGGTTCTGGCTATGAATCACAGCTAGAAAAGGGGAGATGGATCATTGACATGGAACCCAATTCCACTGTTTCTACCACCAAGATCCAGCCAGGTGAACCCAATGAGCCAAAGAAAGGCGAGGGCCTCTTTCATTCACAGATTTGGGTAAAAGGAACTCTGCATCACTTCATCATTGATAGCGGTAGCTAGAAGAAACTCATCTCCATGGAGGTCTTCAAGCGATTTTCCCTATCAACAATGCCACACTCGCAACCCTACACCATCGAATGGATCCATCAAGGAAGTGATCTTTTCATCAACCAACAATACTACCTATCGTACAACATCAATCCATTCAAAGATGAGGTATTATGTGATGTTTCTCCCCTTGAAATTTGTGATTTTCTTTTGGTCCAACCTTATTTATGGAAATGTCATCTTGTATATGAGTCTAGGCCTCGCAGTTTTATTATTACTTTGAACAGGAAATTGTAGAGGATTCCTGAGATAGTCCCACCTAGTGTTATTTCCTTGATCTTTGTTGAGCAATGCAGGAAGGTCATATCTCAGACTGGGAATTTTGTCTTCTTCATGATGCGCTCTCAGAGTGATAGAAAGGTTGTAGCCACACATGGCCTCTGCGATCGACCTCTCCATGTAGCAGAAGCAAGTGGATAAGGTCATGGAAGAATACAAATACATCTTCTCATCACCTATTGGGGTACCTCTACATTGTCAAGTCAAGCATCCCATCATTCTAATCCCTCACACACCACTACCCAATGGGATAGTCTATCGTCGCTCTCTGCTAGAAAATGAGGATATCAAGCGTCATATCCAAGAACTGCTCCAAAAGAGGCACATCTGACCCAACTCATCACCTTGTGGAAGCCCAATTGTGTTGGTGCAGATGAAAGACGTGAATTGGCAACTCTACATTGATTACTAGACCCTAAATAAAATCACAATCAGGAACCGGTACTCGATAACCTGAATCAATGATCTCCTTGATCTACTCAAGGGGGGGAAATACTTCAGTAATATTGATCTGAAGTATGGATACCATTAGGTACCAACTGAACAGACAGATGTATGGAAAACTTCCTTAAAGTCAAAATAAGGTATTTTTGAATGGTTGGTCATGCCCTTTGGTTTGAAAAATGCCCCAACAACTTTCATGAGGATGATGGACGATATCTTGCAAAATTTCACTAACTCTTTTGTAGTGGTGTATCTGGATGACATCCTTGTCTACAACAAGACTTGAGTAGAACACTTGAAGCATATTCATCAGGTTATGCACATTCTGTGGCAACACAATCTATATGTCAACTTGGAAAAATTCGTCTTCAGCATTAACATGGTCCAATACCTAGGATACATTGTTGATGTGCACGGTGTGCATGTTGATCCATCAAAGATCCAGTTCATCCATGACTAGCCATCCCCAACCATGCTCATTAAGTTGCAGAGATTCTTAGGCCTTGTCAATTTCTATCGTAGGTTCGTGTTGGGATTCTCCCATATTGCATGGGCCCTCAACCAAATAACCAGGAGTGGTGGTAAGGAAAAATTTGTGTGGGGCATGTCCCAATAGAAAGCGTTCGATGATTTGAAGTAGCGTCTATGCTCTACCCCGGTTTTTTCATTATTTGACCTGCAACAGCACTTTGATATCAAGACAGATGCTTCAAACTATGTTGTGGGCACAGCAATCACTCAGCACGGCCACCCCATGGCTTATCATAGTGAGACACTATTAGATGTCATTTGTAAGTACCCTACTTATGAAAAATAAATGTACTCCATTGTACAAGCTTGCCGCCAGTGGAATCATTACATTCGCAGCAAGGATATAGTCATCCACATTGATCATAAGTTACTGCAGTTCATGTATACACAAGGCAAATCGCAGAATGATCGCCATCAGAAGTGGTCCACATATTTGTTTGAGATACTTCACACACACCTAGGGTTTCTTTTTGCTAAGGTTTTCCCTATGTTTATTAGTCATTATTCAGACTCATATAGTTTATGGAGAATATTCATTTTCCTGCACTCTAGGAGAATATTCTCTTCAGTTCACACTTTAGTTTGATCAGTTGAGTGGACTCTAGATGCCACATTGGTTTCATCATCATGTAGCATTGGGATCATCACCATCTAATGCACATTTTCCTTGGGATCATCACCAGACTAGTACATTACTCATGATTCCCTAGTCTCCTCCTCACTTCACTCTGTTTCATTCAGTTAACTGAAGACTGAGAGACTAGTTAACTCACACTACATGGAAGTTAACTCCCGTAATTTTCTGAGAGACTAGACTAGGTGGCAGTTTACTCCCTTAATTGTCGATGTGTGTATAGATCACTCTAGACCACCACTATGATGCATTGCCTTCTCCTCCAATGTGCATTATTTGAGTTATACATAGTATATCATGTGTAAATTATCATTCATTCATTTGGTTAATGAGAATTCTTCCATTCTTTCTCTCTTGTTTCTCTTTTCTCATATTTTCTCTGCAAACTATGTATGTCATTTGTTAGCTAGATATTTTTGGGTAAGTTCAACACATTTACATGGTATCAGAGTCGACTTACTACTAGGAAAAATACACACCAGATTCTTTTTTTAGGAACCGAAGATTGAAGACAATGAAAAAATGGAATTTCCAAAAGAATTCATTCTTACACCGTCCAATTTATTTGCATGGAAAGAGAAGATAATAGTGAATATTCAAAGTATATGATTATACAATTTAACCATGGAAAAAGAAACCAAACCCACATAATCCATATAAAAATCCAAGTATCTGAATCGAATGGATGAAGCGTTTCAAACCATTTGTAGTCTTATTTCTCCTGAACTCCTCTTTCACATATCCTCCTGTAAAACCCCCAATGAATCATGGACCACCATGGAAGGGACTTTTGGAAAATATAAAGAGATGAGGGGACACATTCTCAAGGTGGAATTGCTCACTTTGGATTCAAAAACCTTCGACAATCTCCAATATTTCTTTACCAAATATAAGGATTTGTTGTCGCAACTCAAGTCTTGTAGGGTTGATAAATATAAGGAGGAGAAAAAAATGGTTCTCACCATTCTCTCCAAACTTGGTCTGAAATACTCAGTGTTTGTATCCACATTTCATTCAGTTAGGCTCACCTATGGAGAAACCTGGAAGATTCCCTCTCTTGAGGTGTTTATTGAATCTCTGACACAAGAGCAGAACAAGCTTATCAACATGGGAAAAATTAAAGGCCCAAAGACGCATGCACTTACTGTGCATGATGGTAGTGGTCATAAAAATAAGAAATATAAATACAAAGACAAAAGAAAAAAACATGAAAATCCAAAGAAGGAAGGGTACTCAAAACCCTTCAACGATGCCTCTGGATCCAAAGGTGGAAAGGGAAGAAAAGGGGAGAAATGCACTTACTGCCATAAAGGATTCCATCCAGAATATGCATTTATGCATAAAAAAATAGATCAAATGGACCAAATACTTCAACAAAACAACCTTGGAGATCGCATCCCCAAGGGTGCTAAGAAGAAGAAGCCAAAATATCATAATCTTAAGAAAGGCAATTATAGCCATGCTTTGATTGCCATCAACTCCTCTCCCTATGTTTGGATCGTAGATGCAGGTGCATCACATCAAATGGAATCCAAAAAATAAGTATACTCTTCATTGGACACATGCAAAGTTCCTCCTATTATGATGGGGGACAACTCTCGAGTCGATGTCACCGACAAAGGAAGAATTGAACTCACAAATGGAAGCTTCAAGAATGTGTTACATGTTCCCAAACTTTCTGTCAATATTCTATTTGTGTATCAAATTAAAAACTCTGGCACCAGAAAGAGATTCATATTCACACCTGATGTAGTGGATATATATGACATGCAAACCAATTCCATGGTTGCTACCGGTGAGGTAAATCATCAATCCAGAGTCTACAGATTTTCTGAATTTATTGAACTATATTTTGTATTACTGCTTACCCATGCTGATGAAAGAAATAGGATATGGCACGAAAGGTTTGGGCATTTAAATTTCATATATATGAAATAAACTAGTAAGTAGGGAATGGTTTATGGTCTACCTAACATGCACTTCTCCAAAGGAATTTGTGAGGGATGTGTTCTTGGAAAACACCATCAAGAGAAATTCGACAAAGTAAATACTCATAAGGCCTCCTTTCCTTTAGATCTGATCCATAGTGATCTAATGGGTCATTTTACACATCCATCAATCATTAAAGCAAGGTACGTGCTCATTTTTGTTGATGATTTCTCATGCTTCACATGGAATTTCTTTCTCAAGAAAAAATCAGAGGTCTTTCAACACCTCAAAATTTTCAAAGCCCTTGTTGAAACAAAGTCAGGAAAGAAGATCAAATCCCTCTGAATAGATAATGGGGGGAATTATGTCAACCATGAGATACATAATATTTGTCTTGAGGCCAAGATTCAGTTGCATCACATGGTTCTGTATACTCAACAGCAAAACAAAGTTGTTGAGCAGAAAAATAGATCTCTGAAAGAGATGGCATCTTGCATGTTAAATGCAAAGTCACTTCCACAAATATTATGGGATGAAGAAATTAATTATGCAACCTACATCCAAAACAGATCTCCCCATAAATCTGTCAAGCATAAGACCCCCTACGAGGCTTAGAGTGGCCTCAAACCAGAAGTGACCCACTTTTGTATATTCGGTTCTCATGCATGGGCCAGGATTCCCTCTAAGAAGAGGAAGGAACTTGATCCATAAGGCACAGAGTGTATATTTGTTGGATACCTCGACGATGTGAAGGGATACAGACACATTGATATTTCCTCAGACCAGCTCATCATTGAGTGGAGTGTCCAATTCAAGGAAAGTGTCTCGCATGTACCTCAGTAGCTGCATGCAAACACTTTTGTTCTTCCACCTGTCAGAGATGATGAGCATGCACATGTCGACTCTTCTTCAGATGAGAGTTTTGATTCATAAGATTCAGATATCGAGTCAGTACATTCATATGCAGAGTCAGTGCATGCAGATGTAGATACAGAGCCAGAGAAAAGGCCCAAGTGGGCCAAGACTACACTTTAGGATGCAGGAGATCTTGTTGAGGATCCAGCTAATAATAGGAGGAATCAATCTGATTTCAAGGAACCTCCTCTTGCACTCACTACCACTAAATCTATGCCACCCAGAAATATTTTCCTGGTTCGGTCTTCATATCCACAGTGCTATGGCAAGGTTGCTAGAAATCCCTTTTGGGAATCTACCATGTAGGTGGATTACAACTCCCTCCTCGAGAACTAGACTTGGGATCAAGTTCCCCTTCCTTCAAAAAGGAAAATTGTCAAGTGCAGATGGGTGTATAGGACTAATAGCACAACGGATGGACATGTTAGAAAATACAAAGCCAAGCTAGTTTCCAAAGGCTTTCAGTAGTTGCACGACATTGACTATGATGAGACCTTCACTCCAGTAGAGAAGATGGATTCCATACATTTGGCACTTTCCATTGCGACATCCATGGGATGGGAAGTCCATCGGATGGATGTGAAGAAGGCATTTCTTCACGAAGATCTCTCTAAGGAGATCTATATGGAGTAGCCCCAGAGATTTGTGCAGGATTCATCTTTGGTTTGTCAACTCAAGAAGTCTCTTTATGGCCTTAAGCAGGCCTCGAGGGCATGTTATGCCAATATGGACTCCTACCTTTTTTCACAAAACTTTGTATGTTATAAGTCAGACCCCGAATGTTTATATGCTCAGGATGGTTGATTCACTTCTACTCCTAGTTTTGTATGTTTATGATTTTTTAATCACCGGTTGCTCGACTTCAGTGATTGCTACATTCAAAAGGATTTTGCATGATAGGTTCTTGATGATGAAAATGGGTCCGCTACATTTCTTCCTTAGACTCAAGATTAGTTAGGATGCATCAAGAATCAAATTTTCGCAGGCCAAGTATACACGAGATCTCCTTGAGAGATTTCACATGATCGACTGCAAGTCTGATCAAACTCATTTCCTATTAGGATCCAGACTTGAGGATGGTGGGGAAATTTCACTGGTGGACATCACATTGTACAAACAGCTAGTGGGCAGCTTGTTGTATCTCACAAACTCCATACCATACCTTTCATATGCAGTTGGAGTAGTCTTCGGGTTCATGCAAGCGCCGCATGAGCTACATTGGAAGGTTGCAAAGCGTATCCTTCAATACGTACAACGCACCATCACCTTTGGGATTCACTATGCAGTAGACTCTACATTGGACCTCATCAGATTCACTGATTTTGACTGGGTTGGTGATAGCATTGATTGCAATTCCACATCTGGTTACTCACTCAGTCTAGGTTTCGGGCCTATCTATTGGTCGAGCAAGAAGAAGGATTCTATTTCTCTATCTTTATTCGAGGAAGAGTACAGATGGGTAGTTAACATAACCATTCAAGTTATGTGGCTACATCATTTTCTCACTGAGCTGGGCATTCAACTTCATCGGTCGATTGTCATCTGGTGTGACAACCACAACACTCTGAAGTTCTGCAAAGATCCAATTCAGAGGTAGTGGATGAAGCACATCAAGATTCACATGCACTACATATGAGATTTAGTACACGATGGGATCATCACCCTATAATTTTTTCATTCAATAGAACATATTGCAGACATATTCACCAATAATTTCAGTAAGCAAAAGTTCCATTCTTTGTGCAATCATCTTGGAGTGAAGGACACAGCTTCCTAGCAACTGTCGATTCTTTTTTTTTACATAAAATGTACTTTGAGGGGGGAGGGGTGGGTTTCCCATGAGGTTTTCCCTCTTTCCTCATGTATTTCAGTGTATATTTTGTATTTGGGTACCTCACATGGCCTCATTGCCGAGACCCATTCTTTATTTTCACCAAAGTGATGTTTATTTGAAACTTCAACTAGTTTTCCATTAACATCAACTAGCTCATTTGCTAATGTTTTCATGACTTTCTGTAAATTTTCCATATCAAAAACATCTTTATCTTTCCTTTCATCTTTGATAATTGTTTTCTTGGTTGTTATAGAAGATTTTGAATCTTAACTTGGAGATTTACTTGCAATACTAGATGTTTATTTTTCTACATCTAAATCTTCCTACATTGCTTCAGTCAAAGCATTTTACTTTCTCTTTTAACAAACATAGAAATGGAAATTGGTAAAGTAGAGGAATAAAAGTCAATTTCAATGTCTAAACCAATCTTGGATGTTTCAGGCATTTTATTAAGTAGTTTAAGGAATCTTTGATTGAAATATTTGATTCTTTTGGGACCCATCCTAATTTTGGATAATTCCACTAATAAAATAGATGAAGATTTATCGTTCCCAAATTTATAATGAATAAATCCTCGAAAGTATCCCAATTAGTAATGGAATTAGCTCGTAGAGAAAAATACCAAGTAGAAGCTAGAATCTTCTCCTTCAAAAGTGTATGAGAAAAATATACATACAACATCTTCATGCTCAACACTTCTCAGGTTAACAGCTAACATAAAATTTGTTGATATGATTATCAAGAGTTTCTCTTGATTCAGGATTAAATTATGGTAACCATTTATTTGGATTTTTAGGTAAATCATGTTTATTTCCAGGAACATTGACTGCTCCTAGAGTTCTCCAAGGTGTTCTTGGTACTCCATCCATAGTATTTGGTTGACGATGAGGTGATGGAGGAGGATATGGAATAGGATATGTATGTAGAGGAGGAGTTGATGGAGGATTATTTCCAACAATTTTAATTATGGTTTTTCTGATCTGGACAGGAGCTTGAAAATGAATATGTTCAATACCTAACCTCGGTCTATGTTCTCTTGTAAGAACACCTAATTCCTTAATGACAGACTCTATAGAATCATAAGATCCTTGAGAAGTTTCTCCTTTATTTCTAAGCTCTTCTATTTGTTGCTCAATTTGTTGAAACTTTGGAGAAATAAGAAAACTGGAAGAAATATCACTTACAATTCTACAAATTGGGGATTTTGATTGTGTAGTAACAAAATATATTATGGGCAAATTTGATCTACTTGAATGGTCTTTGGTTTTGTTGGTTGTTTCGGCCATTCATTATCAAAGCGTCCTCCTTCTAGTGCCAAAATGTTGATAGTCAAATATGACCATGTTCAACATGAAGGAATTCACCTGGTCAAGGTCCCAATTAAACCCTTATCCATTGAAAATGGCGATTCTGACTAGTTTAGGTCCAGTTACCTAAAACTATATTATCTATTAAATTCAAAATATATACATATTATAATCAATTAAAGAGTTTTTTATCTTTTATTGAGTAACAAACTAACATATAAATTATACAAATTTTAAACTATATACAAAAGAGAAATTAATTCTAGTTAACATAAAAGTAACCTCTATGAAAGAGGATTTTGTTTTCTTTTAAAAAGTGAAAAGTATGTATAATGAAAGTAAAATAAATTAACTAAAGTATAATAAAACTAAAAGAAAAATCTAATCATCGGGCCCAAATTCAAATAGTATATGAATCTAAGTAAAATAAACAATGTTCTAAATATATAGATCTTCAAAACAAATGTTTAATTATATCAATTGAAAACAAATTACTAAACATGTTTAAATAACTAACACAAACTTATAATCCCAACAGTAACTCATATACATATTAATCACTTAAATAATGTGTCAAAAAAAATGAAATTGATTTAATTTATTAGCAGTAATTAACTAAATCAATATGTAATATCATCGACACATAATCCAGATAAAACTTTGATTTCAAAAAAAATAAACACTTGAATATCAGTAATAGTACCAAATATTGATTGCTTGGATTAATATTCAAAGTCATAAAGAGATTTAGAATAATGTATCAAAACATAAACTTGTACAACATTGTATAAGTTTTGTTCTCTTTCAAAAAAAAATGAAAACTCCCCACTAATTATTTTTCCCTCGCTATTTTATATTGAAGGAATTCAAAAACGGAAATTAACTCCCATAACCATAAACAATTATCCATTTAGAATGGGAAAATAACAAAATTCCTCAAACTAAATTAACTAAGTACATAAAAATAAAAACCTCTAATTGTTCAATTTTAGAATTATGTCTAGAAACTAATTTTCTCATTTCCCACATTTTCCAGGACATTCTTTTTACACCTGTAAAACAAAAGAAAAGAAAAAATATAAATTAATAAAATATAAAAAAAAAATTAAAGTTGCTACAGAATTTGAAATTTTGTAGCTATTCTTTGATTAACTAAAACTAATGAAAATGCAAACTAAACTAAAAAAAAATGTTAAACTCATACCAATAACCAAAACATTTTATCACTGAGTGTTACTGGGAACGGTCTTAAAATCAGAATTAACGAAAATATTAACTCCTGATGAGTTAATGTTAACTACTTCTTTCTTTTTATAATCTTGTTTGAACCCTGGAACCTGTCTTCTTTGGTTATCGATCAAAGCGCTATCTTTGATCTAAGGAGTTTATTTTCTAATTCCAAATCGTTTATATTATCCTGTAACATTGGAACCACTGAACAATATTTGTCGTTTCAGAAGAAAACCTCCAGATTGTGATCGTTTTCATTTCTTTCCTTTTCCTTTTCTTTAAAAAAAAATTCAATTGGTTCATGTGAAGAAATGTGTTGTGGGGAGGAGACTTCTTGATTTTTAACCAACTCTTCATCCTCAACTTGGATAGGAGAACTAGCTTTCGAGGTTTTCCTAGGATTATTTCTAAACATTCTTGATATTTTTCTTCCTTGCCTCTTGTTCATAAAATCGACTAGATTAATGGAATCATTGTTATATGTGGAAACAAGTGGGTCGCATTCAGATGCAAGGGAGGAAATTATGGTTTACTTGGAAGCTCTGGAAGAAACCTAAGGTGCATCACTAGAAACACACGATTCTAGACTAACGTTAAACTTAACAATTTGACTAGGAGTAACCCTCGCAGTGTTTTGTTTAGGAGAAGAAACGTGAGGGTAAGGAAAAAAAATATCTTCTACAGGATCTAGGGTTTCCTTTTCAGAAGAGTGATACTGTAAACTTTCTTCGGAATTAACCTAGAAGTGATTTATTTTCACAAACTTTTCCCAAGAATCACCATTTTGTTCTAACTGAAATTCGATTAGAATTTTCACTAAACTATGATGAAAGACATTTGTTTCTGAACTGAGGCTCTTTCTCTAATAGAAATGTGTCATTTTAGAAAGGATTTTAAGCAAGAATACATGCATGTTCAATTCATAATCCATGAAGACCATTAAAATACAAAAGTGATAAATAAAGAAAAGGTTATATCTGCCCTCACATGTGATAAACCCCTTAATAACTACTAACAAAAAATGTCATTTTTATTTAATTGAGGATATGGGCATCCCTTTATAATCATATTTGCATTCAGGAGATACAAAAATTTCAGACCAAGGAATCTCTTTCACCTTTTTGGTTTTAGACCAACATTCTCCTTTTAATGGAAATTTAGTAACTCTAGCTATTATTTCTTCATCTAGCTATAATTCTATATCCCCAATTTTGGCGTGTTCAAAATTGAAAGTTCATGCGAAAACTTTGGTGACCTATGTGTTATGACCATTAAACATGCACATAAAATTTAACCAACCAACCCTCCCAAAAGTTGGAAAATAATATTCATGAGCTTCAGTAAGCTCGACAACGGGTTCTACTCTATAAATCATTCCATATTGACAGTTTACTATGTTATAGTTTGGAAAACTCTCAATAATGAAAACTAACAGACTCTCGCTTGCAAGTGAATGAAAACAGATCTTCAATTCTTGAAACAAAATCTTATTTCGAGGAAGAAAAACCATAGGTAATAACTCATGAATACATAGATGTAGTTCAAAGCTAAACGTGGACGTGAATCAATGAAATTCAGGAAAGGAGGAATATTCGTATGCAATCTGAAAGGACCTTGATTTAATCTTCCAATAAATTGTTTTAAATTTATGATGATCAGATCGGGTCTATCGTACCACAACAAGATGTTATATATTGTGGGTATAGAAATTATGATAGCTAAGTAAGATTTCGTAGGTTATGATCGGTCATTATTGAAACATTGTTTTTTTTAATCAACAATAAATAAATAAAATTGTAGCTTATCAAATATTGTAGCTCATTGGAAAGTATGTAAATGAGAAAAATTATAAGAAATATGTGAAGTGGAAAAATTTTGAAGACCAACATTTAAATCAAAACCTTTTAGAAACATACAATAAAGAAAATGTTGTTAATGTTTGAACGAAAAACTCAAAGAAATTAGGAGTATGGCCAAAATTGACAAAATTGAAACATTGTCTAAGTAAAATAAATTTTCATTTTTCAAAAATGAAGAAAGAAGGGTCCCAAATTTTATTTATAACACAAAATTTGGGAGGTTGTTGCCTTCTACAACAAATGGAGACACATTGTTGAAACCGACTATCTCTATATAAAGACAAAGAAAAATATATCAGATTGAAAGAAATAAGAGTATTTACTAACTGTAACTAAATTATATTTATGACTAGTTTGTAAAAGATAAGAAAATAAAATTGTACTAGTACTCTTTAACTCTATCGCATTGGAAGGGATAAGGATAATTTATTAATATTATGACTGGGAAAGGAAGCTTATGTTTTATCTAATAAGTAAATCATCTTCACTATGTCAGAATTGAAGAGTTTAACTCACTATACCTGGTATTGCTTTGTTGCTAGCAGGCTTGTTCAGTACCCCGACAAAGTTACCTAAATATCATATAAGCCTTTACCCGCTACCAGTAGGCATGTTCAATACCCTGGTCGGTTACCATCTATTTCCCACATCCTTATTTTTCTTGTTTAAAATTTTAACTTTCGTCTTTAATTCATGACTTAATGATTGCATTTGAGCATTGACGTGAATAGAGTAGGGGTGATATAGAGATTTATTTGTTTATTTCTGAATCATGAAATGAGAACTAAATTGTTTGTATTAGGATGTGTTATTTCCCAATCAATTATTTTATTTTAAGGGACATAATATTACCCCAAAGAGACTTTGTTGAAGAGAATTTTCCTTGTTTTTAATTCTTTATAAAAATAAACTAGACATAAAATTTATCTTTTCATTTTTAAAAGAAAATTTCTTATTTCAAACAATCTAAATTAGCTTATTTTTGTATTAAAAATAATTTCAAAGACAATTGATTAACACATGTATCCAATTTTTATATCAGATCAACAACCAAAAAGATAATCAAAAACAAAATGAAAGAAAGAAAATGGAAAAAATCGAAAATATAAATACAAAAATATTTACAGCTATTTTACAAGGATTGGAGTATCTTTTAAGAAAAATATCATTTGATGATTAACCCATTTACAGGCAAAGACTCTTCTATGCCTTCAATATTTTGTAAAATAAAAGTAGATGGGCCAATTTTTTGAGCAACCTAAAAAGGACGTAACCACAACTTTTGAAACTTCGAATGTTTACCTTTTTTCTTCATGGGCTTTATCCCATTTCAAAAATAGGTCACCAACTTCAAAATATTAGTTACCAACAACTCTAGTATCAAACCAATTTTTAATGATCATATGTTGGTTAGCAAAAGTATTCTTATCTTTATCCCTCACTTCATCTAGTTTGAAAATCTAATTTGTATGATATCAAATACTAGAGCAAGGTTGTTCATCAATGGACTGTACTAAAGCTAAGGATGGTATAGAAATATTTGGTGGAAGAATATCCTCTTTCCCATAAACTAAAAAGTAAGGGGAAGTACCTAGTGATTCCTTATAAGTAATCCAATCTACCCACAATGCATAGATCAAAGCCTTGTGCCAATTTTTGTGATTATCACTAATTGTTTTCTTAATAATTTTTAAAGGATTTATATTTGTTGATTCAACTAAACTGTTACCCTGAGGATAATAATTAGTTGAATGTTTTGTTTTAATTCCCTTCTGAAGTGAAAATTTGGTAAGTGATAAAGTAGAAAAATAAGATGCATTATCAAAATCTAATGTGCTCGGGAGACCAAATCTTGTAATAATACACTGATCTAAAAATGAGATTACTTGATCAGTTGTAATTGATTTCAAAGGAATGGATTCCACCAATTTTTTAAAATAATCGGTGGCGGTAAGAATATACCTATGTTTCTTAGAGGAATTAGGATAAATTTCACCAATAATATCAAGTCCCCATTGTTCAAATGGGTGTTCAATAATGACTAGTTGCAGAGGTAACATTGATTTATTTTCTTGTCTAGCTGAAGTCTGACAGCTTTTACATTTTCAAACATGTGCATGAGAATATTTAAATAACTTCAACCAATAATAACCTGCAAGTAAAATTTTGTGTGCAGTTGTATCATCTCCAAAATGACCACTTGGAGGTCTGTCATGCAAGTCAAATAAAACTTTATCAGCTTCTTGTTTTTCTAAACATCTAAGTAGCATTGAATCATAATTCTTTCTGAAAAGAACGTTATTGATAAATTGATATTGTGTGGTTTTTATTCTTAAAGAACATTTCTTTTTGAAGTCCAAATGAGAAGGTGCAGTTCCATGATTAAGATAATAAACTAAATTTGAATATTTTGAATCAGGAATATCAAGTGTAACACATACATGTTGTATATCTTCAGTGATTTTTACCTTATCTGCATTTTTAGATGTAGTATCAATGGTTTCAATTAATAACGTGTATAAACCTTGACCTCGTATGATTTTTTCAGGTTTTATCTCTAAATCATATTCTTGTAACGTTGTTACTCAATTTTCTCTTTTATCCTCTAAGTCTTTCTGAATAGCAAACTTCTGACTGAGGGATGTGGAACTATTAGCTTGGTATGAGATTTGATAAGGAAAGGTTTGAAATGTTTAATGGATTTTAAAAATGCATAAGCTTTCTTTTCAACATCAATATCATTTAATTATGCTCCCTACAATGCTAAACTTTCGAAAGCAATGGGTACTTCTATGTTTTGATCATATTTTTGTGATAACATAGATGCGTAATATTTTTCAGATGCAAAAGTATAAAGAAAAAAATCATTATCATGGTTAGAAGAGAGTAAAGAAGGTGTTTGAATGCTCGTTTGCTTTGTATAATTGAAAGGATCTTTTTCAATTGTATTCCATTTGAATAGTCTTTCTTTTCTTATCATATGTTGTAAGGGTAAAACTGTTTCTGTGAAATCTGGGATTAAATGCTTCACAAAATTGATTTGTCCAAGGAAATATTGTATAGATTTTTTACTATGCGGCAAAGGAATTTCAAAAATACTTTTAACTCTAAAAGGATCAATTGAAATTCCTTCTTTAGAAACTATAAATCCCAAAATTTTACCTTCTTGAAGAGAGAAAAATGATTTCTTAGGATTTAAAGAAATTTCATACTTTCGACATCGTTCGAAAACTTGTTTAAGATGAGAAATATGATCTAAATGATTTTTAGAATAAATTGTAATATCGTCTAGATAAACAACAACGGATTTATTCATTAAACCACAAAAATCAATATCCATAGCTCGTTGGAAAGTTTCGCCTTCATTAATTAAACCAAAAGGCATTTTTTGATAAGCATAAGTTCCCCATTTAGTTTTGAAAGTAGTTTTGAGTCTATCATTAGGATGAACTAATACTCGGTTATAGTCGAAAAAATGATCTAAAAATGATATCATTTCAGAATCTAAGACTGATTCAAGAATTTGCTCCATAGGAAGTAATGGAAAATCATCTTTTTCGGAAGCTTTGTTTAGGTTTCTAAAATCTATATAAATTTGAATGTCTCCATTCTTTTTTCTTATGGGCACAAGATTTGATACCCACTTGGAATGACTTACTCTGGAAAAATGATCTTTTCTTTAAGCAATTTGTTAAGTTCATTTTTAATTTGGGTTTCAAGATTAGAATGAATTTTCCTTAACTTTTGTTGAACTGGTTTTTCCTCTAAAAGCATATGAATGGTGTGTTGAATTACAGATGTATCACAAGTTTTCAGGTCATCATATGACCATGCAAAAACATCCTTGTATTTCTTAAGAAGCTTTATGAAAGTTTTTTTTCAAAAGAAGAATAACCTAATCCAAGATTGACATTTTGAGGAATTTGATTTGTTCCTAGATTAATAAGTTCAACACTCATAGTAGAACTTTGTTTTTTGCAATTTATGGATTTGTAAATCTGTCTTTTAAATCATAAAAATCTTCTAACTTTACAACAAATTTAGAAACAATATTTTCAAATTTAATTTTATCCTCGGGAGAAGATTTGTTCAACTCAATATCATATGATTCTTCGTCAATGATATCACTTTCATATGTTCCTTCTAAAGAGAGAAAACTAATTATATCATCATCACCATTAAAGACTCTCCAATTTGTTATGTTATTGGGAACAGTAGGTCGAAAAATCACTCAACATAGAATCTATCTAGAGAAAAATCTTCAGGGGCAATAAATCTAGAAGCTACGTTTGCCAATAGATCTACACTAGAATTTTGCATTCTAGATTTAGAAACAATATTAAATGCAGAAAATTTGTTGTTGAGATCTTGAACCAATTGATAATAGTGTTTCAAATGACTAGAAATACAATGAATTTGATTTTGTACCTGTTTAACAGCGATTTCTGAATCACCGAAGACCAAGATGTTCATCACATTCATGTTGATTGCCTTCTTTAGACCCTAAATTAATGTCTCATACTCTGCAGTATTATTAGTACACTGAAATTCCAATTTGCATGTTAACATAGTTTTTACACCATCGGGACTAATTAAAATGAAACCTGCACTAGCACCATCATTATTTTTAGATAAATCAAAATAAAGTTTCCAAAATGGATAATTTACATAATTATCTACAAAATTAATACAACGAGAAAATTATGTCTGAGAGAAATTTTCAATCTCTGAACTTTTATCTGTAGGTTTGAGAGGTGAAACTTACACATTAAAATTTCCAAAATAAGAATCAATAGAATAATTACCAACAATTATATTAGCAAAAGCTACAGGTTCATTTTCTCCATCTAAATCGGTCACATTATGTTTCATATGTTTTTCTCTGTTGACATGAATCTGATTAGGGTTCTCATTATATGGAAGCCAAAGATGAGACCAATCAGTTGAGAAATATCCATGAAATTTTTCAGACCAATCTGGACTTAAAACTAATCCATAAGCATCTGGACTATCAGCAATGATAATATATATTATTTGAAAATCTTTAGAATTAGATGATAATTGGATTAATACATCTTTCAATTCTCCCAAAACTTTTACCCTTGTTCTATCTAATTGAACAATTTGAATAGTTGATTTATGTGGTTTCGCATTAATCTGAAGACAAACAGAATAAGGCATTATATCTGAAGATGCACCTGAATCAGCCAAACAATTGTGCACATTTTTATTAAAAATTTTGAAAGTGAGAAGAAACGGAGTATGTGACCTTAATCTATCACCTATAAGAATTGAACCAATATCTACTTCAGAAGATAAAGTTTGAACTATTGAAACTTTTTCTTTATTTTCTATTGTAGTAGATGATGAACTTGTTTTCTCATAAACTCCTAAATCCCTTAATAAACTATTCTTTTGAGATTTTAGTTTACTTAATTCATAAAGGCAAATGTTTGCTCTGGTCTTTTCATATCTTCTATAATATCATAATCAATTTTTTCAAGAATAACAAGACTTTTTTATACTGGTTTTTTTTCTACAGGTTGTGTATTTGCTAGTGTATCAGTTTTAGAATTTGAAGATGTACTTTTACTTCGGGTCTGAGCAGCGAGAGATTCTTCTATATCATCTTCATCAAAAATTTAATTAATACCCCAAAATACATTAGTATATTTAACTTCTTCATTTCCCTCCCATTCTTTCTCATCAACATTAACTCCTTCTGAAGTTTGGCCACCAAGTGGAATCTGTGGATTCCTTTCGAAAAATGGCCTGAAAGGTTTATTCGAAACTTCAGCTACCTTTCCTTTAACATCAACTATCTCATTTGCTAATGTTTTCATGACTTTTTGTAAATTTTCCATATCAAAAACATCTTTATCTTTCCTTTCATCTTTGATAATTGTTTTCTTGATTGTTATAGAAGATCTTGAATCTTCACTTGGATATTTGCGTCCAATACTAGATATTTACTTTTCTACATCTAAAGCTTCCTGTGTTACTTCAGTCAAATTATTTTTACTTTCTCTTTTAACAAACATAGCAATGGAAACTGTTAAAGCAGAGGAATAAAATTCAATATGAATGACTAAACCAGGCTTGGATGTTTCAGGCATTTTATTGAGAAGGTTAAGGAATCTTTGATTCTTTCTTTGGGACCCATTCTAATTTTGGATAATTCCACTAATACAATAGATGAAGATTTATCGTCCCTAATTTTCTTAATGAATAAATCCTCGAAAGTATCCCATTATTAATGGAATTAGGTTTTAGAGAAAAATACCAAGTAGAAGCTTCTCCTTCAAAAGTGTATGGGAAAAGTCTGCATACAGCATCTTCATTCTCAACACTACTCAGGTTAACAACTAACATAAATTTGTTGATATGATCATCAGGATTTTATCTTGATTCAGGATTAAATTTTGGTAATCGTTTATCTGTATTTTTAGGTAAATCATGTTGATTTCCAGGAACATTGACTACTCCTAGATTTCTCCAAGGTGTTCTCTGTACTCCAGCCATAGTATTTGGTTGATGAGGACGTTATGGAGGAGGATATGGAATAGGAGATGTATGTAGAAGAGGAGTTGAGGGAGGATTATTTCCAATAGTTTTAATAATGGTTTTTTTTATCTGGAGAGGAACTTGAAAATGAATAAGTTCAATTCCTAACCTTTGTCTATGTGCTCTTGTAAGAACACCTAATTCATGAATGAAAGGATCTATAGAATCATAATATCCTTGAGAATTTTCTCCTTGATTTCTAAGCTCTTCTATTTGTTGCTTAATTTGTTGAAATTCTAGAGAACTAAGAAAACTAGAAAAAATATCACTTACATTTCTACGAATTGGGGATTCTAATTGTGTAGTAACAAAAGATACAGTGGGAGAAGTGGATCTACTTGAATGGTCTTTGGCTTGTTGGTTGTTTCAGCCATTCATTATCAAAGCGTCCTCCTTCTAGCGCCAAAATGTTGATAGTCAAATATGACCATGTTCAACATGAAGGAATTCTCTCGATCAAGGTCCTAATTAAACCCTTATCCATTGTAAATGACAATTTCGACTGGTTTAGGTCCGGTTACCTAAAACTATCTAATCTATTAAACTCAAAATATATATACCTTCTAATCAATTGAAGAGTTTTTTATCTTTTATTGAATGACAAAGTAACATATAAATATATACAAATTTTAAACTATATACAAAAGAGAAATTAATTTTAGTTAACATAAAAGTAACCTCTATGAAAGAGAATTATGTTTTCTTTTAAAAAGTGAAAATTATGTATGATGAAAGTAAAAGAAATTAACTAAAGAAGAATAAAACTAAAAGAAAAATCTAATCATCAGGCCCAAATTCAAATAGTATATGAATCTAAATAAAATAAACAATGTTCTAAAGATATAGATCTTCAAAAAAAATGTTTAATTATATCATCTGAAAACAAATTACTAAACTTGTTTAAATAATTAACACAGACTTATAATCCTAACAGTAAATCGTTTACATATTAATCCATGAAATTATGTGTCAAATAAATAATGAAATTGATTTAATTTATTAGCAGTAATTAACTAAATCAATTTGTAATATCATCGAAACATAATCGAGATATAACTTTGATTTCAAAAAAAATAAACACTCGAATATCAGTAATAGTACCAAATATCGATTGCTTGTATTAATATTCAAAGTCATAAAGAGATTCATAATAATGTATAAAAACATAAACTTGTACAGCGGTGTATAATCTTTGTTCTCTTTCAAAAAACCTAAAAACTCCCCAATAATTGTTTTTCCTTCACTGTTTTATATTGAAAGAATTCAAAAATGGAAATTAACTTCCATAACCATAAACAATTATCCATTTAGAATGGGAAAATAAAAAATTGTTTAATTCCCCAAACTGGTTTAGGTCCAGTTACCTAAAAATAAAACCTACTAACTGTTCAATTTTAGAATTCTGTCTGGAAATTAATTTTCTCATTTCTCGTATTTTCCAGGTCATTATTTTTACACCTCTAAAACAAAAGAAAAGAAAAAACAAAAATTAGAGTTGCTACAAAATTTGAAATTATGTAGCTAGTCTTTTATTAGCTAAAATTAATGAAAATGCAAACTAAACTAAAAACAAATGCTAAACTCATACCAATAACCAACACATTTTATCACTGAGTGTTACTCGGAACTGTCTTGAAATCAGAATTAAGGAAAATAATAAGTCCTAGTGAGTTAATATTAACTGTTTCTTTCTTTTTATCTTGTTTGAACCCTGAAACATATCTTATTTGGCTATCAATCAAAGCTCTATTATTTGATTTAAAGAGTTGATTTTCTAATTCCAAATCGATTATATTAGCATGTAACACTAGAACCACTGAATAATATATGTCCTTCCATAAGGAAACCTCCAGATTGGGATCGGTTTCATTTCTTTCCTTTTCCTTTTCTTTAGCAAGATTTTCAATTGGTTCCTGTGAAGAAACGTGTTCTAGGGAAGAGACTTCCTGGTTTGTAACCAACTCTTCATCCTCAACTTGGATAGGAGAACTAGCTTTCAATGTTTTCCTAGACTTATTTCTGAACATTCTTGACATTTTTCTTCCTTGCCTCTTGTTCATAAAATCGACTAGATTAATGGAATCATCATTTTTTGTGGTAACAAGTGGGTCACATTCAAATGAAAGGGAGGAAACTATGGTTTTCTTGGAAGCTTCGGAAGAAACCTGAGGTGCTTCACTGGAAACACACAATTTTGAACTAAGTTCAAACTTGACAGTTTGACTGCGAGTAACTCTCGCAGTGTTTTCTTGAGGAGAAGAAACGTGAGGGTAAGGAAAAATGATATCTTCTACAGGATCTTGGGTTACCTCTTCAGAAAAGTGAGACTATAAACATGCTTTAGAATTAACCTGAAAGTGATTTATTTTCACAAAGTTTTCCCAAGAATCACCATTTTGTTCTAACTGAAATTCGATCATAATTTTCACTAAATCGTGATGAAAAACATTCATTTCTAAACTGAGACTCTTTCTCTGATAGAAATGTGTCATTTTAGACAGGTTTTTAAGCAAGAACACGGGCTTGTTTAAATCATAATCCATGAAGACCATTAAAAGTTGAAAGTGATAAATAAAGAAAAGGTTATATCTTCCCTCACAGGTGATAAACCCCTTAATAACTACTAATAGGAAATGTCATTTTTTCTTTAATTGAGGATATGGAGATACCTTTATAATTGTATTTTCATTCGGGAGATACCAGAATTTCAGACCAAGGAATCCCTTTCACCCTTTTTTTTTAGACCAACATTCTCCTTTTAATGGAAATTTAGTAACTCTGTCTAGTATTTATTCATCTAGTTGTAATTATATATCCCCAATTTTAGTGCATTCACCATTGAAAGATCATGTGAAATATTTGGTGGCCAACGCGTTATGACCATTAAACATGCGCAAAAAATTTAACCAACCAACCCTCTCAAAAGTTGGAAATAATATTCCTGAGCTTCAATAAGCTCAACAACGTGTTCTAATCTGGAAATCATTCCCATATTGACAATTTACCATGCTACAGTTTGGAAAACCCTCATAAATGAAAACTAACAGACTCTCGCTTGCAAGTGAATGAAAAGAGAGCTTCAATTCTTGAAACAAAATCTTATTTCGAGGAAGAAACACCATAGGTAATAACTCATGAATATGGAGATGCATTTCAAAGCTATACATGGACGTGAATCAATGAACTTCGATAAAGGAGGACTATTCATATGCAGTCTTAAAGGACCTTGATTTAATCTTCTAATAAATTGTTTTAAATTTATGATGATCGGATCAGGCCTATTGTACCACAACAAGATGGTATAGATCATGGGTATCGAAGTTATTATAGCTATGTAAGATTTTGTAGGTTATGATCGGTCATTATTGAAACATTGTTTTTTTTTTTTAAATCAACAATATATTAAAAATTGTAGCTTTTCAAATATTGTAGCTCGTTGGAAAGTATGTAAATGAGAAAAAAATATAAGAAATTTGTGAAGTGGAAAAAAATTGAAAACCAACATTTAAATCAAAAACTTTGAGAAACATCCAATAAACAAAATTTCATTAATGTTTGAATGAAAAACACAAAGTAGTTAGGAGTATGGCCAAATCTAACAAAACTGGAAACATTGTTTAAGTAAAATAAAATTTCATTTTTCAAAAATGAAGAAAGAAAAGTCCCAAATTTTATTTATAATATAGAATTTTGGAGGTTGTTGTCTTCTACAACAAATGGCGACATACTATTGAAACCATCTATCTTTGTATATAATACAAAGGAAAATATATCAGATTGCAAGAAATAAGAGAATTTATGAATTGTAGATAAATTATATTTATGACTAGTTTGTAAAAGATAAGAAAATAAAACAGTACTAGTACTCTTTAACTCTATCTCATTGGAGGGGATAAGGAGCATTTACTAATATTATGACTAGGAAAGGAAGCTTATGATTTAACTAATAAGTAAATCCTCTTCACTATGTCAGAATTGAAGAGTTTAACTCATTGTACCCAAAATTGCTTTGCTGCCAGTAGGCCTGTTAAGTACCCTGACAAAGTTACCTTAATATCATATAAGCCTTTACCCACTGCCAGCAGGCTTGTTCAGTACCCCGGCGGGTTAGCATAAATTTCCCACATCCTCATTTTCCTTATTTAAAATTTCAACTTTCGTCTTTAATTCATGACTTATTGATTGCATTTGAGCAATGACGAGAATAGAGGAGGGGTGATATAGAGAGTTATTTATTTATTTATGAATCGTGAAATGAGAACTAAATTGTTCATCTTGTGATGTGTTATTTCCAAATGAATTATTTTATTTTAAGGGACATAATATTACCCCAAAGAGACTTTGTTGAAGAGTATTTTCCTTGTTTTTAATTCTTTATAAAAATAAACTAGACATAAAATTTATCCTTTGATTTTTAAAAACAATTTTCTTATTTCAAACAATCTAAATTAGCTTATTTCTGTACTAAAAATAATTTCAAAGAAAATTGATTAACATATGTATCCAATTGTTATATCATATCAACAACCAAAAACATAATCAAAAACGAAATGAAAGAAAGAACATGGAAAATTTTGAAAATATAAATACAAAAAATTTTACAACTATTTTACAAGGATTGAAGTATCTTTTAGGAAAAAACAAATTTGAGGATTAACCCATTTACAAAAAAATACTCTTCTATGCCTTAGAGTTTGTAAAATAAAAGTAGATGGACCAATTTTCTAAGCAACCTGAAAAGGACCTAACCACAACTTTTGAAACTTCGAATGTTTACCTTTTTCTTCATGGGCTTTATCCCATTTCAAACTAGGTCACCAACTTCAAAATATTTGTTACCG
>ML816418.1:44251-66003 GCA_009831015.1 Picea engelmannii | reverse complement strand
TTTTATTGAGTAACAAACTAACATATAAATTATACAAATTTTAAACTATATACAAAAGAGAAATTAATTCTAGTTAACATAAAAGTAACCTCTATGAAAGAGGATTTTGTTTTCTTTTAAAAAGTGAAAAGTATGTATAATGAAAGTAAAATAAATTAACTAAAGTATAATAAAACTAAAAGAAAAATCTAATCATCGGGCCCAAATTCAAATAGTATATGAATCTAAGTAAAATAAACAATGTTCTAAATATATAGATCTTCAAAACAAATGTTTAATTATATCAATTGAAAACAAATTACTAAACATGTTTAAATAACTAACACAAACTTATAATCCCAACAGTAACTCATATACATATTAATCACTTAAATAATGTGTCAAAAAAAATGAAATTGATTTAATTTATTAGCAGTAATTAACTAAATCAATATGTAATATCATCGACACATAATCCAGATAAAACTTTGATTTCAAAAAAAATAAACACTTGAATATCAGTAATAGTACCAAATATTGATTGCTTGGATTAATATTCAAAGTCATAAAGAGATTTAGAATAATGTATCAAAACATAAACTTGTACAACATTGTATAAGTTTTGTTCTCTTTCAAAAAAAAATGAAAACTCCCCACTAATTATTTTTCCCTCGCTATTTTATATTGAAGGAATTCAAAAACGGAAATTAACTCCCATAACCATAAACAATTATCCATTTAGAATGGGAAAATAACAAAATTCCTCAAACTAAATTAACTAAGTACATAAAAATAAAAACCTCTAATTGTTCAATTTTAGAATTATGTCTAGAAACTAATTTTCTCATTTCCCACATTTTCCAGGACATTCTTTTTACACCTGTAAAACAAAAGAAAAGAAAAAATATAAATTAATAAAATATAAAAAAAAAATTAAAGTTGCTACAGAATTTGAAATTTTGTAGCTATTCTTTGATTAACTAAAACTAATGAAAATGCAAACTAAACTAAAAAAAAATGTTAAACTCATACCAATAACCAAAACATTTTATCACTGAGTGTTACTGGGAACGGTCTTAAAATCAGAATTAACGAAAATATTAACTCCTGATGAGTTAATGTTAACTACTTCTTTCTTTTTATAATCTTGTTTGAACCCTGGAACCTGTCTTCTTTGGTTATCGATCAAAGCGCTATCTTTGATCTAAGGAGTTTATTTTCTAATTCCAAATCGTTTATATTATCCTGTAACATTGGAACCACTGAACAATATTTGTCGTTTCAGAAGAAAACCTCCAGATTGTGATCGTTTTCATTTCTTTCCTTTTCCTTTTCTTTAAAAAAAAATTCAATTGGTTCATGTGAAGAAATGTGTTGTGGGGAGGAGACTTCTTGATTTTTAACCAACTCTTCATCCTCAACTTGGATAGGAGAACTAGCTTTCGAGGTTTTCCTAGGATTATTTCTAAACATTCTTGATATTTTTCTTCCTTGCCTCTTGTTCATAAAATCGACTAGATTAATGGAATCATTGTTATATGTGGAAACAAGTGGGTCGCATTCAGATGCAAGGGAGGAAATTATGGTTTACTTGGAAGCTCTGGAAGAAACCTAAGGTGCATCACTAGAAACACACGATTCTAGACTAACGTTAAACTTAACAATTTGACTAGGAGTAACCCTCGCAGTGTTTTGTTTAGGAGAAGAAACGTGAGGGTAAGGAAAAAAAATATCTTCTACAGGATCTAGGGTTTCCTTTTCAGAAGAGTGATACTGTAAACTTTCTTCGGAATTAACCTAGAAGTGATTTATTTTCACAAACTTTTCCCAAGAATCACCATTTTGTTCTAACTGAAATTCGATTAGAATTTTCACTAAACTATGATGAAAGACATTTGTTTCTGAACTGAGGCTCTTTCTCTAATAGAAATGTGTCATTTTAGAAAGGATTTTAAGCAAGAATACATGCATGTTCAATTCATAATCCATGAAGACCATTAAAATACAAAAGTGATAAATAAAGAAAAGGTTATATCTGCCCTCACATGTGATAAACCCCTTAATAACTACTAACAAAAAATGTCATTTTTATTTAATTGAGGATATGGGCATCCCTTTATAATCATATTTGCATTCAGGAGATACAAAAATTTCAGACCAAGGAATCTCTTTCACCTTTTTGGTTTTAGACCAACATTCTCCTTTTAATGGAAATTTAGTAACTCTAGCTATTATTTCTTCATCTAGCTATAATTCTATATCCCCAATTTTGGCGTGTTCAAAATTGAAAGTTCATGCGAAAACTTTGGTGACCTATGTGTTATGACCATTAAACATGCACATAAAATTTAACCAACCAACCCTCCCAAAAGTTGGAAAATAATATTCATGAGCTTCAGTAAGCTCGACAACGGGTTCTACTCTATAAATCATTCCATATTGACAGTTTACTATGTTATAGTTTGGAAAACTCTCAATAATGAAAACTAACAGACTCTCGCTTGCAAGTGAATGAAAACAGATCTTCAATTCTTGAAACAAAATCTTATTTCGAGGAAGAAAAACCATAGGTAATAACTCATGAATACATAGATGTAGTTCAAAGCTAAACGTGGACGTGAATCAATGAAATTCAGGAAAGGAGGAATATTCGTATGCAATCTGAAAGGACCTTGATTTAATCTTCCAATAAATTGTTTTAAATTTATGATGATCAGATCGGGTCTATCGTACCACAACAAGATGTTATATATTGTGGGTATAGAAATTATGATAGCTAAGTAAGATTTCGTAGGTTATGATCGGTCATTATTGAAACATTGTTTTTTTTAATCAACAATAAATAAATAAAATTGTAGCTTATCAAATATTGTAGCTCATTGGAAAGTATGTAAATGAGAAAAATTATAAGAAATATGTGAAGTGGAAAAATTTTGAAGACCAACATTTAAATCAAAACCTTTTAGAAACATACAATAAAGAAAATGTTGTTAATGTTTGAACGAAAAACTCAAAGAAATTAGGAGTATGGCCAAAATTGACAAAATTGAAACATTGTCTAAGTAAAATAAATTTTCATTTTTCAAAAATGAAGAAAGAAGGGTCCCAAATTTTATTTATAACACAAAATTTGGGAGGTTGTTGCCTTCTACAACAAATGGAGACACATTGTTGAAACCGACTATCTCTATATAAAGACAAAGAAAAATATATCAGATTGAAAGAAATAAGAGTATTTACTAACTGTAACTAAATTATATTTATGACTAGTTTGTAAAAGATAAGAAAATAAAATTGTACTAGTACTCTTTAACTCTATCGCATTGGAAGGGATAAGGATAATTTATTAATATTATGACTGGGAAAGGAAGCTTATGTTTTATCTAATAAGTAAATCATCTTCACTATGTCAGAATTGAAGAGTTTAACTCACTATACCTGGTATTGCTTTGTTGCTAGCAGGCTTGTTCAGTACCCCGACAAAGTTACCTAAATATCATATAAGCCTTTACCCGCTACCAGTAGGCATGTTCAATACCCTGGTCGGTTACCATCTATTTCCCACATCCTTATTTTTCTTGTTTAAAATTTTAACTTTCGTCTTTAATTCATGACTTAATGATTGCATTTGAGCATTGACGTGAATAGAGTAGGGGTGATATAGAGATTTATTTGTTTATTTCTGAATCATGAAATGAGAACTAAATTGTTTGTATTAGGATGTGTTATTTCCCAATCAATTATTTTATTTTAAGGGACATAATATTACCCCAAAGAGACTTTGTTGAAGAGAATTTTCCTTGTTTTTAATTCTTTATAAAAATAAACTAGACATAAAATTTATCTTTTCATTTTTAAAAGAAAATTTCTTATTTCAAACAATCTAAATTAGCTTATTTTTGTATTAAAAATAATTTCAAAGACAATTGATTAACACATGTATCCAATTTTTATATCAGATCAACAACCAAAAAGATAATCAAAAACAAAATGAAAGAAAGAAAATGGAAAAAATCGAAAATATAAATACAAAAATATTTACAGCTATTTTACAAGGATTGGAGTATCTTTTAAGAAAAATATCATTTGATGATTAACCCATTTACAGGCAAAGACTCTTCTATGCCTTCAATATTTTGTAAAATAAAAGTAGATGGGCCAATTTTTTGAGCAACCTAAAAAGGACGTAACCACAACTTTTGAAACTTCGAATGTTTACCTTTTTTCTTCATGGGCTTTATCCCATTTCAAAAATAGGTCACCAACTTCAAAATATTAGTTACCAACAACTCTAGTATCAAACCAATTTTTAATGATCATATGTTGGTTAGCAAAAGTATTCTTATCTTTATCCCTCACTTCATCTAGTTTGAAAATCTAATTTGTATGATATCAAATACTAGAGCAAGGTTGTTCATCAATGGACTGTACTAAAGCTAAGGATGGTATAGAAATATTTGGTGGAAGAATATCCTCTTTCCCATAAACTAAAAAGTAAGGGGAAGTACCTAGTGATTCCTTATAAGTAATCCAATCTACCCACAATGCATAGATCAAAGCCTTGTGCCAATTTTTGTGATTATCACTAATTGTTTTCTTAATAATTTTTAAAGGATTTATATTTGTTGATTCAACTAAACTGTTACCCTGAGGATAATAATTAGTTGAATGTTTTGTTTTAATTCCCTTCTGAAGTGAAAATTTGGTAAGTGATAAAGTAGAAAAATAAGATGCATTATCAAAATCTAATGTGCTCGGGAGACCAAATCTTGTAATAATACACTGATCTAAAAATGAGATTACTTGATCAGTTGTAATTGATTTCAAAGGAATGGATTCCACCAATTTTTTAAAATAATCGGTGGCGGTAAGAATATACCTATGTTTCTTAGAGGAATTAGGATAAATTTCACCAATAATATCAAGTCCCCATTGTTCAAATGGGTGTTCAATAATGACTAGTTGCAGAGGTAACATTGATTTATTTTCTTGTCTAGCTGAAGTCTGACAGCTTTTACATTTTCAAACATGTGCATGAGAATATTTAAATAACTTCAACCAATAATAACCTGCAAGTAAAATTTTGTGTGCAGTTGTATCATCTCCAAAATGACCACTTGGAGGTCTGTCATGCAAGTCAAATAAAACTTTATCAGCTTCTTGTTTTTCTAAACATCTAAGTAGCATTGAATCATAATTCTTTCTGAAAAGAACGTTATTGATAAATTGATATTGTGTGGTTTTTATTCTTAAAGAACATTTCTTTTTGAAGTCCAAATGAGAAGGTGCAGTTCCATGATTAAGATAATAAACTAAATTTGAATATTTTGAATCAGGAATATCAAGTGTAACACATACATGTTGTATATCTTCAGTGATTTTTACCTTATCTGCATTTTTAGATGTAGTATCAATGGTTTCAATTAATAACGTGTATAAACCTTGACCTCGTATGATTTTTTCAGGTTTTATCTCTAAATCATATTCTTGTAACGTTGTTACTCAATTTTCTCTTTTATCCTCTAAGTCTTTCTGAATAGCAAACTTCTGACTGAGGGATGTGGAACTATTAGCTTGGTATGAGATTTGATAAGGAAAGGTTTGAAATGTTTAATGGATTTTAAAAATGCATAAGCTTTCTTTTCAACATCAATATCATTTAATTATGCTCCCTACAATGCTAAACTTTCGAAAGCAATGGGTACTTCTATGTTTTGATCATATTTTTGTGATAACATAGATGCGTAATATTTTTCAGATGCAAAAGTATAAAGAAAAAAATCATTATCATGGTTAGAAGAGAGTAAAGAAGGTGTTTGAATGCTCGTTTGCTTTGTATAATTGAAAGGATCTTTTTCAATTGTATTCCATTTGAATAGTCTTTCTTTTCTTATCATATGTTGTAAGGGTAAAACTGTTTCTGTGAAATCTGGGATTAAATGCTTCACAAAATTGATTTGTCCAAGGAAATATTGTATAGATTTTTTACTATGCGGCAAAGGAATTTCAAAAATACTTTTAACTCTAAAAGGATCAATTGAAATTCCTTCTTTAGAAACTATAAATCCCAAAATTTTACCTTCTTGAAGAGAGAAAAATGATTTCTTAGGATTTAAAGAAATTTCATACTTTCGACATCGTTCGAAAACTTGTTTAAGATGAGAAATATGATCTAAATGATTTTTAGAATAAATTGTAATATCGTCTAGATAAACAACAACGGATTTATTCATTAAACCACAAAAATCAATATCCATAGCTCGTTGGAAAGTTTCGCCTTCATTAATTAAACCAAAAGGCATTTTTTGATAAGCATAAGTTCCCCATTTAGTTTTGAAAGTAGTTTTGAGTCTATCATTAGGATGAACTAATACTCGGTTATAGTCGAAAAAATGATCTAAAAATGATATCATTTCAGAATCTAAGACTGATTCAAGAATTTGCTCCATAGGAAGTAATGGAAAATCATCTTTTTCGGAAGCTTTGTTTAGGTTTCTAAAATCTATATAAATTTGAATGTCTCCATTCTTTTTTCTTATGGGCACAAGATTTGATACCCACTTGGAATGACTTACTCTGGAAAAATGATCTTTTCTTTAAGCAATTTGTTAAGTTCATTTTTAATTTGGGTTTCAAGATTAGAATGAATTTTCCTTAACTTTTGTTGAACTGGTTTTTCCTCTAAAAGCATATGAATGGTGTGTTGAATTACAGATGTATCACAAGTTTTCAGGTCATCATATGACCATGCAAAAACATCCTTGTATTTCTTAAGAAGCTTTATGAAAGTTTTTTTTCAAAAGAAGAATAACCTAATCCAAGATTGACATTTTGAGGAATTTGATTTGTTCCTAGATTAATAAGTTCAACACTCATAGTAGAACTTTGTTTTTTGCAATTTATGGATTTGTAAATCTGTCTTTTAAATCATAAAAATCTTCTAACTTTACAACAAATTTAGAAACAATATTTTCAAATTTAATTTTATCCTCGGGAGAAGATTTGTTCAACTCAATATCATATGATTCTTCGTCAATGATATCACTTTCATATGTTCCTTCTAAAGAGAGAAAACTAATTATATCATCATCACCATTAAAGACTCTCCAATTTGTTATGTTATTGGGAACAGTAGGTCGAAAAATCACTCAACATAGAATCTATCTAGAGAAAAATCTTCAGGGGCAATAAATCTAGAAGCTACGTTTGCCAATAGATCTACACTAGAATTTTGCATTCTAGATTTAGAAACAATATTAAATGCAGAAAATTTGTTGTTGAGATCTTGAACCAATTGATAATAGTGTTTCAAATGACTAGAAATACAATGAATTTGATTTTGTACCTGTTTAACAGCGATTTCTGAATCACCGAAGACCAAGATGTTCATCACATTCATGTTGATTGCCTTCTTTAGACCCTAAATTAATGTCTCATACTCTGCAGTATTATTAGTACACTGAAATTCCAATTTGCATGTTAACATAGTTTTTACACCATCGGGACTAATTAAAATGAAACCTGCACTAGCACCATCATTATTTTTAGATAAATCAAAATAAAGTTTCCAAAATGGATAATTTACATAATTATCTACAAAATTAATACAACGAGAAAATTATGTCTGAGAGAAATTTTCAATCTCTGAACTTTTATCTGTAGGTTTGAGAGGTGAAACTTACACATTAAAATTTCCAAAATAAGAATCAATAGAATAATTACCAACAATTATATTAGCAAAAGCTACAGGTTCATTTTCTCCATCTAAATCGGTCACATTATGTTTCATATGTTTTTCTCTGTTGACATGAATCTGATTAGGGTTCTCATTATATGGAAGCCAAAGATGAGACCAATCAGTTGAGAAATATCCATGAAATTTTTCAGACCAATCTGGACTTAAAACTAATCCATAAGCATCTGGACTATCAGCAATGATAATATATATTATTTGAAAATCTTTAGAATTAGATGATAATTGGATTAATACATCTTTCAATTCTCCCAAAACTTTTACCCTTGTTCTATCTAATTGAACAATTTGAATAGTTGATTTATGTGGTTTCGCATTAATCTGAAGACAAACAGAATAAGGCATTATATCTGAAGATGCACCTGAATCAGCCAAACAATTGTGCACATTTTTATTAAAAATTTTGAAAGTGAGAAGAAACGGAGTATGTGACCTTAATCTATCACCTATAAGAATTGAACCAATATCTACTTCAGAAGATAAAGTTTGAACTATTGAAACTTTTTCTTTATTTTCTATTGTAGTAGATGATGAACTTGTTTTCTCATAAACTCCTAAATCCCTTAATAAACTATTCTTTTGAGATTTTAGTTTACTTAATTCATAAAGGCAAATGTTTGCTCTGGTCTTTTCATATCTTCTATAATATCATAATCAATTTTTTCAAGAATAACAAGACTTTTTTATACTGGTTTTTTTTCTACAGGTTGTGTATTTGCTAGTGTATCAGTTTTAGAATTTGAAGATGTACTTTTACTTCGGGTCTGAGCAGCGAGAGATTCTTCTATATCATCTTCATCAAAAATTTAATTAATACCCCAAAATACATTAGTATATTTAACTTCTTCATTTCCCTCCCATTCTTTCTCATCAACATTAACTCCTTCTGAAGTTTGGCCACCAAGTGGAATCTGTGGATTCCTTTCGAAAAATGGCCTGAAAGGTTTATTCGAAACTTCAGCTACCTTTCCTTTAACATCAACTATCTCATTTGCTAATGTTTTCATGACTTTTTGTAAATTTTCCATATCAAAAACATCTTTATCTTTCCTTTCATCTTTGATAATTGTTTTCTTGATTGTTATAGAAGATCTTGAATCTTCACTTGGATATTTGCGTCCAATACTAGATATTTACTTTTCTACATCTAAAGCTTCCTGTGTTACTTCAGTCAAATTATTTTTACTTTCTCTTTTAACAAACATAGCAATGGAAACTGTTAAAGCAGAGGAATAAAATTCAATATGAATGACTAAACCAGGCTTGGATGTTTCAGGCATTTTATTGAGAAGGTTAAGGAATCTTTGATTCTTTCTTTGGGACCCATTCTAATTTTGGATAATTCCACTAATACAATAGATGAAGATTTATCGTCCCTAATTTTCTTAATGAATAAATCCTCGAAAGTATCCCATTATTAATGGAATTAGGTTTTAGAGAAAAATACCAAGTAGAAGCTTCTCCTTCAAAAGTGTATGGGAAAAGTCTGCATACAGCATCTTCATTCTCAACACTACTCAGGTTAACAACTAACATAAATTTGTTGATATGATCATCAGGATTTTATCTTGATTCAGGATTAAATTTTGGTAATCGTTTATCTGTATTTTTAGGTAAATCATGTTGATTTCCAGGAACATTGACTACTCCTAGATTTCTCCAAGGTGTTCTCTGTACTCCAGCCATAGTATTTGGTTGATGAGGACGTTATGGAGGAGGATATGGAATAGGAGATGTATGTAGAAGAGGAGTTGAGGGAGGATTATTTCCAATAGTTTTAATAATGGTTTTTTTTATCTGGAGAGGAACTTGAAAATGAATAAGTTCAATTCCTAACCTTTGTCTATGTGCTCTTGTAAGAACACCTAATTCATGAATGAAAGGATCTATAGAATCATAATATCCTTGAGAATTTTCTCCTTGATTTCTAAGCTCTTCTATTTGTTGCTTAATTTGTTGAAATTCTAGAGAACTAAGAAAACTAGAAAAAATATCACTTACATTTCTACGAATTGGGGATTCTAATTGTGTAGTAACAAAAGATACAGTGGGAGAAGTGGATCTACTTGAATGGTCTTTGGCTTGTTGGTTGTTTCAGCCATTCATTATCAAAGCGTCCTCCTTCTAGCGCCAAAATGTTGATAGTCAAATATGACCATGTTCAACATGAAGGAATTCTCTCGATCAAGGTCCTAATTAAACCCTTATCCATTGTAAATGACAATTTCGACTGGTTTAGGTCCGGTTACCTAAAACTATCTAATCTATTAAACTCAAAATATATATACCTTCTAATCAATTGAAGAGTTTTTTATCTTTTATTGAATGACAAAGTAACATATAAATATATACAAATTTTAAACTATATACAAAAGAGAAATTAATTTTAGTTAACATAAAAGTAACCTCTATGAAAGAGAATTATGTTTTCTTTTAAAAAGTGAAAATTATGTATGATGAAAGTAAAAGAAATTAACTAAAGAAGAATAAAACTAAAAGAAAAATCTAATCATCAGGCCCAAATTCAAATAGTATATGAATCTAAATAAAATAAACAATGTTCTAAAGATATAGATCTTCAAAAAAAATGTTTAATTATATCATCTGAAAACAAATTACTAAACTTGTTTAAATAATTAACACAGACTTATAATCCTAACAGTAAATCGTTTACATATTAATCCATGAAATTATGTGTCAAATAAATAATGAAATTGATTTAATTTATTAGCAGTAATTAACTAAATCAATTTGTAATATCATCGAAACATAATCGAGATATAACTTTGATTTCAAAAAAAATAAACACTCGAATATCAGTAATAGTACCAAATATCGATTGCTTGTATTAATATTCAAAGTCATAAAGAGATTCATAATAATGTATAAAAACATAAACTTGTACAGCGGTGTATAATCTTTGTTCTCTTTCAAAAAACCTAAAAACTCCCCAATAATTGTTTTTCCTTCACTGTTTTATATTGAAAGAATTCAAAAATGGAAATTAACTTCCATAACCATAAACAATTATCCATTTAGAATGGGAAAATAAAAAATTGTTTAATTCCCCAAACTGGTTTAGGTCCAGTTACCTAAAAATAAAACCTACTAACTGTTCAATTTTAGAATTCTGTCTGGAAATTAATTTTCTCATTTCTCGTATTTTCCAGGTCATTATTTTTACACCTCTAAAACAAAAGAAAAGAAAAAACAAAAATTAGAGTTGCTACAAAATTTGAAATTATGTAGCTAGTCTTTTATTAGCTAAAATTAATGAAAATGCAAACTAAACTAAAAACAAATGCTAAACTCATACCAATAACCAACACATTTTATCACTGAGTGTTACTCGGAACTGTCTTGAAATCAGAATTAAGGAAAATAATAAGTCCTAGTGAGTTAATATTAACTGTTTCTTTCTTTTTATCTTGTTTGAACCCTGAAACATATCTTATTTGGCTATCAATCAAAGCTCTATTATTTGATTTAAAGAGTTGATTTTCTAATTCCAAATCGATTATATTAGCATGTAACACTAGAACCACTGAATAATATATGTCCTTCCATAAGGAAACCTCCAGATTGGGATCGGTTTCATTTCTTTCCTTTTCCTTTTCTTTAGCAAGATTTTCAATTGGTTCCTGTGAAGAAACGTGTTCTAGGGAAGAGACTTCCTGGTTTGTAACCAACTCTTCATCCTCAACTTGGATAGGAGAACTAGCTTTCAATGTTTTCCTAGACTTATTTCTGAACATTCTTGACATTTTTCTTCCTTGCCTCTTGTTCATAAAATCGACTAGATTAATGGAATCATCATTTTTTGTGGTAACAAGTGGGTCACATTCAAATGAAAGGGAGGAAACTATGGTTTTCTTGGAAGCTTCGGAAGAAACCTGAGGTGCTTCACTGGAAACACACAATTTTGAACTAAGTTCAAACTTGACAGTTTGACTGCGAGTAACTCTCGCAGTGTTTTCTTGAGGAGAAGAAACGTGAGGGTAAGGAAAAATGATATCTTCTACAGGATCTTGGGTTACCTCTTCAGAAAAGTGAGACTATAAACATGCTTTAGAATTAACCTGAAAGTGATTTATTTTCACAAAGTTTTCCCAAGAATCACCATTTTGTTCTAACTGAAATTCGATCATAATTTTCACTAAATCGTGATGAAAAACATTCATTTCTAAACTGAGACTCTTTCTCTGATAGAAATGTGTCATTTTAGACAGGTTTTTAAGCAAGAACACGGGCTTGTTTAAATCATAATCCATGAAGACCATTAAAAGTTGAAAGTGATAAATAAAGAAAAGGTTATATCTTCCCTCACAGGTGATAAACCCCTTAATAACTACTAATAGGAAATGTCATTTTTTCTTTAATTGAGGATATGGAGATACCTTTATAATTGTATTTTCATTCGGGAGATACCAGAATTTCAGACCAAGGAATCCCTTTCACCCTTTTTTTTTAGACCAACATTCTCCTTTTAATGGAAATTTAGTAACTCTGTCTAGTATTTATTCATCTAGTTGTAATTATATATCCCCAATTTTAGTGCATTCACCATTGAAAGATCATGTGAAATATTTGGTGGCCAACGCGTTATGACCATTAAACATGCGCAAAAAATTTAACCAACCAACCCTCTCAAAAGTTGGAAATAATATTCCTGAGCTTCAATAAGCTCAACAACGTGTTCTAATCTGGAAATCATTCCCATATTGACAATTTACCATGCTACAGTTTGGAAAACCCTCATAAATGAAAACTAACAGACTCTCGCTTGCAAGTGAATGAAAAGAGAGCTTCAATTCTTGAAACAAAATCTTATTTCGAGGAAGAAACACCATAGGTAATAACTCATGAATATGGAGATGCATTTCAAAGCTATACATGGACGTGAATCAATGAACTTCGATAAAGGAGGACTATTCATATGCAGTCTTAAAGGACCTTGATTTAATCTTCTAATAAATTGTTTTAAATTTATGATGATCGGATCAGGCCTATTGTACCACAACAAGATGGTATAGATCATGGGTATCGAAGTTATTATAGCTATGTAAGATTTTGTAGGTTATGATCGGTCATTATTGAAACATTGTTTTTTTTTTTTAAATCAACAATATATTAAAAATTGTAGCTTTTCAAATATTGTAGCTCGTTGGAAAGTATGTAAATGAGAAAAAAATATAAGAAATTTGTGAAGTGGAAAAAAATTGAAAACCAACATTTAAATCAAAAACTTTGAGAAACATCCAATAAACAAAATTTCATTAATGTTTGAATGAAAAACACAAAGTAGTTAGGAGTATGGCCAAATCTAACAAAACTGGAAACATTGTTTAAGTAAAATAAAATTTCATTTTTCAAAAATGAAGAAAGAAAAGTCCCAAATTTTATTTATAATATAGAATTTTGGAGGTTGTTGTCTTCTACAACAAATGGCGACATACTATTGAAACCATCTATCTTTGTATATAATACAAAGGAAAATATATCAGATTGCAAGAAATAAGAGAATTTATGAATTGTAGATAAATTATATTTATGACTAGTTTGTAAAAGATAAGAAAATAAAACAGTACTAGTACTCTTTAACTCTATCTCATTGGAGGGGATAAGGAGCATTTACTAATATTATGACTAGGAAAGGAAGCTTATGATTTAACTAATAAGTAAATCCTCTTCACTATGTCAGAATTGAAGAGTTTAACTCATTGTACCCAAAATTGCTTTGCTGCCAGTAGGCCTGTTAAGTACCCTGACAAAGTTACCTTAATATCATATAAGCCTTTACCCACTGCCAGCAGGCTTGTTCAGTACCCCGGCGGGTTAGCATAAATTTCCCACATCCTCATTTTCCTTATTTAAAATTTCAACTTTCGTCTTTAATTCATGACTTATTGATTGCATTTGAGCAATGACGAGAATAGAGGAGGGGTGATATAGAGAGTTATTTATTTATTTATGAATCGTGAAATGAGAACTAAATTGTTCATCTTGTGATGTGTTATTTCCAAATGAATTATTTTATTTTAAGGGACATAATATTACCCCAAAGAGACTTTGTTGAAGAGTATTTTCCTTGTTTTTAATTCTTTATAAAAATAAACTAGACATAAAATTTATCCTTTGATTTTTAAAAACAATTTTCTTATTTCAAACAATCTAAATTAGCTTATTTCTGTACTAAAAATAATTTCAAAGAAAATTGATTAACATATGTATCCAATTGTTATATCATATCAACAACCAAAAACATAATCAAAAACGAAATGAAAGAAAGAACATGGAAAATTTTGAAAATATAAATACAAAAAATTTTACAACTATTTTACAAGGATTGAAGTATCTTTTAGGAAAAAACAAATTTGAGGATTAACCCATTTACAAAAAAATACTCTTCTATGCCTTAGAGTTTGTAAAATAAAAGTAGATGGACCAATTTTCTAAGCAACCTGAAAAGGACCTAACCACAACTTTTGAAACTTCGAATGTTTACCTTTTTCTTCATGGGCTTTATCCCATTTCAAACTAGGTCACCAACTTCAAAATATTTGTTACCGGAAACTATATTATCAAACCACTTTTTAATGATCATCTTATAGTTAGAAAAAGTATTTTTAGATTTATCCCTCACTTCCTATAGTTTGAAAATCTAATTTATACGATATTGAATACTAGAACAAGGTTGTTCATCAATGGATTGTACTAAAGGTAAGGATGGTATAGAAATATTTGGTGGAAGAACAACCTCTTTCCCATAAACTAAAAATTAAGGGGAAGTACTCAATGATGTCTTATAAGTAATTTGATTTGCCCACAATGCATAGATCAAAGCCTTGTGTCAATTTTTGTGATTATCATTGATAGTTATCTTAATAATTTTTAAAATATTTTTATTTGTTGATTCAGCTAAACCATTACCCTGAGGATAATAATTATTTGAATGTTTTATTTTAATGCCCTTCTGAAGTGCAAAATTTGTAAGTGATAGAGCATAAAAATAAGATGCATTATCAAAAATTGATGTGCTCGGGAGACCAAATCTTGTAATAATAAACTAATCTAAAAATGAGACTACCTGATCAGTTGTAATTGATTTCAAAGGAACGGATTCCACCCATTTTGTAAAATAATTGTTGGTGGTAAGAATATACCTATGTTTCTTGGAGGAATTAGGAGAAATTTCACCAATAATATCGAGTACCCATTTTTCAAATGGTTGTTCAATAATGATTGGTTGCAGAGGTAATGTTGATTTATTTTCTCTTCCAGCTGAAGTTTCACAGCTTTTACATTTTTGAGCATATGCATGATAATTTTTAAATAATGTTGGCCAATAATAACATGCACGTAAACTTTTGTGTGCAGTTGTATCACCTCCAAAATGACCACCTGCAGCTCTGTCATGCAATTCAAATAAAAATTTATCGACTTCTTGTTTTTTGTAATGACCCCAATCGTTACGACTACAAGAGACGCAAAGCAAGTGAAAAAAAAAATTGTTATAAGGTTCTACTCAGACCTAGGTTTTTAATTCACTAGGCTTGGCGACAGTTCTTAAGAAAAAAATCAGTCATTAAACTTTACTTATCACATCATTCATTTTAAGGTCGACTAGGTTTATTCACTTACCAGTTAAAATCACGACATTCCCTTCAGGATGCACTACATTCTCCAAGGGTGCCACTCGCCTCTTTATGTTTTCCTTACATGGTGTGCCCTTCAATACGTATTATGTGCTCCAAGGGTGACACTCGCCTCTTTCAATTTTCCTTGTGTGACATGCCCTTCAAGACGCACTACGTGCTCCAAGGGTGTCACTCGCCTCTTGACTGAATTTGGTAGATGTCAAACCCTTGGAGTCAATACTTCGCCAAGTGATATTCTGGGAGACTACGGGCCTCTAAGGAATAAGGCCCCTTCCTTATTGTGCGTCCCTTAGAATCATCGTGAGCAACTGTCATAGTCTTCCCTCATGGAATCGTGGGTCTTCTCGAATTAGGTAATCGGTAACCTACGGTTCGAGCCACGGCAGGAGTGCTAATAGGTTGTGGCCAGGCTTCTACCACACCTCCCCCTCAATATCATTGGTTGTCATGTGTGACCCCTCTACTCCAAATGTGAGTCTAGTCGAAAAGTTATCGTCGGCCTACATCCATCAACAAATCATGTCAGCAATAATAATCAATCATCATAACATCTAATCGTATGTACATATGTCATATCAACAACATTCAAACCCCAAAAAACCCACTCCCTGAATCGATTCGGAGTCCAAGGGGTTTCATTAATGCCTCTTCATCCTCAATGTTCAGGGTCCTACACACTCAGGAGAACCCAGTCAATAGCACATGTCTATGTAAATACAACAAAATAACATATCATCAAATCCATAATATCTCATAATCATTATCAAAAAGACCAATAGTATAATAACCTGGATCACTTACATGCAAGTGTCCTCAAAGAATACATTCTCTCAATGCACGCAAGAGTGGGATGTTACATACACCCCCTCTTGGTTTAAACTTTGTACTGAAGTTTCACAGTATATAAGTGTCAAAATAAAGTGTATCACAGTATCATAAGTGTATCTATCAAACAAAAATAGAAACTGTTGACACATATCATATGTGTCCTCCAAGGTCGTCGAGTGTAGGCTATAGTTGTCCCACTAGACTTGACTTGATATATTGTTCAATGTCATAGTTGTCGAATGCAGTGGTCCAAGATGCGTATTGGCTCTATCGTGAGCGCACCCTTTTTTGATACCTGCAAGGTACTCATGTCAATAACATGTGTAGGATCACTATCATAATGTCTCAAAACAAAAACATCAAAAACATCGTGCATATGCCTCAAAAAATCAGGCAAGGCTAGTTGGTAGGCCACGGGCCCCTTCTTTTCCACAATCTCGAAAGATCCCACGAACCTAGGAGAGAGTTTAGCACCCTTTCCAAACTTGATCAAATTCTTATGCGGTTTCACCCACAAGAAGACTCGATCACCAACTTCATAACTATGATCAACACGATGTGCATCAGCATAACCCTTCTATCAATCATGCGCTTCCTTGATCCTTTGTCTTATTGTTTGCATTTGATCTTCCATTTATTGGATTGCTTCTGATCCCACCAAGACCCTATCCTCAAGTCGATCCCAACTCAAAGGCGTCTGACACAGTCGCCCATAAAGAAACTCAAAAGGCACCATCTTAATGGTGCTTTGATAACTGTTGTTATATGCAAATTCTACCAGTGGCAATAATTCTTCCCAATGCTTCTGTTGGTCCATAATGTACATGCGCAACATATCCTCCAAGATTTGGTTTGTTCGTTCGGTCTTCCCATCTGTCTCTAGGTGATATGTGGTACTAAAGTTAAGTTGGGTTCCTAAGGCCTCTTGGAAACTAGTCCAAAATCGTTCAGTAAACACCTATCCTCAATCAGATATAATCCTCTTAGGCATACCATGCAGCCTCACAATCTCACTGATGAAAACTCTAGATATGTCAGGTGCATGATACGTCTTACGCACAGGAATAAAATGGGCACTCTTTGTCAGAGTGTCGACTATCACAAAAATCAAGTCGTGTCTCCTTGTCGTCAGTGGCAATCCAAGAATGAAATCCATTGAAATGACCTCCCATTTTGATTCAAGAATAGCATGTGGTTGTAGTAATCATGTCGGATGTCTATGTTCATCTTTCACCTGCTAACATTCTACACATCTTGCCACGTAGTTGACTATGTCTACCTTCATTTCTTTCTAGAAGAATAAGGGTTTAAGGTCTACCCTCATCTTTGTGACTCCTCGGTGAGCCATGTACACTACTCTGTGAGCCTCATTTAGGATCAAACTCCTCAGCTCGTCATTGGGAAGTATGTAAATTCAACTTTTAAATCTCAATAATCCATCATTGTCCATAGTAAATCCCTCAAATTTTGGTACCATCATTGTGTTTTGTCCAATAAAATCCTTGACCTCTTTGTACCAATCATCGTCGCACTGTAAGATTAGAATATTTTCACATAGATTCGTCTGAAGAGGCATCACCGAAAAGATGTGTGGTCTTCAACTCAATGCATCTGCCACTCTGTTCACTGTCCTTTTTATGTAAGTAATCTTGAAATTATACTCGCTAAGTAATTCCGACCAACGTCATTGTCGCATGTTCAAGTCACTTGCGTAAAGATGTGTTGTAATCCACAGTGGTCCATTTTTAGTTCAAATTTTCATCCAATAAGGTAGTGTCTCCAAATTCTCAAGGCATAAACAATGGATAAAAACTCCAAATCATGTGTTGCATAGTTATCCTCATGTCGTCTCAACTTTCTCGAGAGGTAAGCGATCACTCGAAGGTCTTGCATCAAGACTCTGCCTAAGCCTTCCTTAGATGCGTCAATGCATACCAAGAAGTCTACATCCATGTCACGTACCTTTAGTATCAGTGTTTTTGTCAATGGCTCCTTGAGCCTCCGAAACGCTTCCGTGCATTTCTCTGTCCAAACAAACTTCTTGTTCTTCTTCTAAAATTCTGTAATCAGATTTGCCTTCTTCGAAAAACCCTCGACAAATCGTCGATACTGTCCCTCTACACCCATGAAGCTACACACTTCCAGGACATTTGTCGGCGTAGGCCATTCCATAATAGCCTCAACCTTTGTTGGATCCACAGTGATACCTTCATTGGAGATGGCATGCCCTAAGTAGTGAATATTCGGTTGATAAGACGAGAATTTAGACAATTTCCCATACAATTTTTTATCTTGCAGACAATGTAGTACCAAGCGCAAGTTCTCATCATGCTCCTCCATTATTCGAGAGTAAATCAAAAAATCGTCAATGAACACTTGGACGAACTTGTCCAAGTATTCATGAAACACCTCGTTCATCAAAATCATAAATACCCCTGGGGCGTTTGTCAGTCCAAATGGTAGAACAGTAAACTCATAATTTCCAAACCTCATTGTAAATGTGGCCTTAGGGATGTCATCCTCTTTTATCTGTAACTGGTGATACCCTAATCTCAAGTCGATCTTTGAAAACATCGTCGCTCCTTTCATCTGATCAAATAGATCATCGATCCTTGGCAACGGATATTGATTATTGATTGTTGCCTTGTTCAATTGATGATAGTCAATGTAGAGTCTCCACGACCCATCCTTCTTTCGTATGAACATAACAGGGGCATCCCACGGTGACACACTTGGACGTATAAGTCTCAGGTCCAGCAACTGCTTCAGTTGCAATTTCAACTCCTATAACTCTAGGGTCGATATCCGATAACACGTTCTTGCTATCGGTTCAGTCCCCGATTTTAGGTCTATGGTAAATTCCAACTCCCTCTCTAGCGACATCCTAGGTAATTCCTCAAGGAAGACATCTGCAAACTCTCTCACCACCGAAATGAGTTCTAGACTTTCCACTACTCCCTTCTCGTTTAACGCAAGGATTGTATAAATCTTACATCCCTAGCACATGCTCTTCCATAGCTACAATAAAGAGATGAACCTTAGGGAAACTCCTTGGTTCCGACCTACAATCGCGTGTCTATGTCCCTCATCTTCATCCAAGCTCAACCATTATGTCTTACAATTGAGTGTTGCCTCATGCGATTCCAACCAGTCCATACCAATCACAACATCATAAGATCCTAAGATCGTGACGTACAGGTTGGCCCTGGTGAAAATCTCTCCCAGGTTAAGGCTACAACCTGTAACCTTCCCACCAACCTTCTCTTTGTCTCCCAAAGCCATTTCTTCAAAGCTAAACTCATCATGTTCGACTGCCTTTAACTTAATTATTTTTACCACTACACCAGAAATGAAACTCTATGTAGCTCCATGATCTATCAAAATACTAAGGGTTTGGTCAACAACGATACCTGACATCTCGAGCACAGTTGACCAGTGCTCTGCCTAGTGGTTATTCATCGTTGCATGAATCCAATGGGCCTTGCCCAAATCTCCCACGGTAGTGGGTCTGGCTAATCCATATACTCTGGTCCTCTACATCAGGCAATCACGTTGGTAATGTGGCTCCCCACATGTCCAACACCCTTTCTTTGGTATAGTAATCTTGGTACCCAAAGTAGAAGTTGACGGCCCACCATCCTGGAACCCTATTTTGCCCTATTGAATAGCCCTAAACTACTGTTGTTGTGATCAGTGCTGCAGTGGTGCTCTATAAGGAGTCTGTTGTTGAGGCACTAGTCATCGAGGTGTAGGGAAGTGGATCCTTTCTGAAACCCATGATATCCTAGTGAATGTCTAGATGGTATTTGATGTTGTTGCACACCAGATGACACCTTCCCCACTAGTCTCGCTGGAGTCTTGCTCTGACCCCCGCTGATAAGCTCCTCCTTTGCTATGAGGTCCTTCTAAACAGCATCATGCAAGTTTTGAGGCATCATAATCCTAACCTATGCACGAATGTCGACATTGAGGCCAAACACGAACCTGTTGACCTTAATTTTCTCGGTATTCAGGTGTGGAGCATACTGAAGCAGCTCCATAAAACGGGCCTCGTACTCGGTCACCATATGGTCACCCTATCGCAAGGCGTTGAACTCGTTGAGTTGACGCTCAATGAATTCCTCAGATAGATACCTCTCCTGGAATTGTTCCTCGAATAGTTCCCATGACACGTCTTCGACTGCCATGTTCAATTGTGGTAGGAGTGTCTTCCACCATAGAAGAGTGCTCCCATTTCATTTGAAATACAGCCATGTGGACCTTCATGCTGGAGGTCATAATTGCAAATCATGAAGGACATTTCCTTTCTCTCCATCCATGCCTCGATGGCTAAGCCATCCACAGCACTCATGGAATTGAGAACTTATCCTTCTTGAGTTCTCGATGAATCTAATGGTACTGGCTGGGGTGCACTGTGGACCCGTAGGGGTACAAGCACCCTGGGCTCATCTCAGTATAGATGGTGAATCAAGGCCTCTAACTTTCCTTGGAAGGTCCTTGTCAGACCATCATCATGTTGGCATGTTTTATAGGAAAGCATGTGCTTGTCATTGATGGCAAGGACAACAGCATCGATGGAAAACAGGAAAAGCATAAGCTCAGGAGGAGAAGCGAAAATTATGCAGAGACGAGAAAGATCATAAAAGATAGCAGTTTCCAGAAGTGCAGACGAGGTCCAAGAGACGGACACATAGGAGGAGAAAGGGATTGAAGAGTGTGAATAATCTTGACCATTAGATCAGAGTCCAGACAGGAGGAACGAGTGCACAAGAGAGGAACAGATTCCATCTATTGGATATGAGCGCAAAGGACTAGCAATCGTTAGATCCAATGGATTTGCAAGGAGGATAAGCTCAGGAGGTATACGCGACAACCATCGGATTGAATCAGTGAAAGGAAAGGACAAGCAAGGGCTGAGATCTGATATCTTGATCACCCGAATTCCTGTCAACCATCGGATCATTTTAAAGTTGAAGGATAGGATAAGCGGGGCAAAACGGTTGAGAATTTGATTACCTGAATTCCCGTCAGTTGTTGGATCACTTTCGAGTGGAAGGACAGGAAAAGCTAGAAGAGCTTCATCACAGACAGATCGATCCATCGATCTAGGATCATGATCGATGAACAACATTAATTTTGGGTATAAATATGTGAGGAGGTTAAGCTCCGGAAAAATATCACTTCAGATTTTTCAGTTTGAGACTTGAAATCCCTGAAGCCCGAAGAGCCAGAGAGTCAAAGTAAATATCAATCGTCCGATCATCCAAAATAGCTTAGCCGTCAAATCATCTGTAGTAAATCTCAAGCGTTAGATTGTCTAAAGAAAATCTGGGTCGTCTGATCCAAAGTGTCAGTTTGAGATTTGAAATACCCGATGACCGAAGACTTGGAGAACCGAAATAAATCCTCGGTCATCAGATCATCTGAAGTGAATTTCAGTCATCAGATCATTCTAAAGTGGAAGGACAGGATAAGTTAGGAAAAGGTCATGCTAATCTCAGTGACCGAGAATCGGGCTCTCACATCTATGGTCG
>ML816418.1:16577-35707 GCA_009831015.1 Picea engelmannii | reverse complement strand
ATTACCACTTACCACCTAACCCCCCCTCCGAGTAAACCACCAAATCACTCATACATACCACCTCCATGCTCCGACGTCACACTCCACTACTGCACTCTGCCTCCACACTCCACTACTTTGCCTACACGTCTCACCCACGTCAACAGACCACCTCAGCAAGGACTTGTGGTAGACCACATCATCAAGGACACAAGTCGTCCAATCTAAAAGATCACTTCAGGTGTATTCTCAGTCATTGATCATAGTACAGTGGAAGGATAGTCTAAGTTTGAAAAGTTGAAATCCCGAAGGGTGAAGTTCCAACAGGCATCCATCTCAATGTTTGATTAAGTCCTAGCCATAGGATTGAAAAATGAAAGGATTAGTGTAAGGATCAAATCTAACCATTGATTTGTTTCCATGAAATAAATTGTCCAATCTAATCCATCCACTCAGGAGAATTGTTAAGATCATAAGATCGACGGTCTCGTCGCATTGCGGGGATTGAAGATGTGTGAACTTTAAAAAGTTGAAGGTGGTCCGCAATCGAAACCATGGTTTTGGAGAAAGGACACGTGGAGGCTTGAGGTAAATTATGGGGCAAAAATCATTTTTTTCTACACCACCTTTGGACGTGCCCACAATCGAGTGGTCACATGAGTTCATCACCCAAGGTCGTATCAAGGGAGGATATAGCATGTCGCTAAGCTCCACTTCAGAGTTTGGGAGATAGGGAAGCACCTTTTGAATAGGTGTTTGGTCACCGTCGATTGTCACGTGAAGGAAGTGGCTTAGAAGCCAAAGAAGCCAAAATGACTCTCTGTAACTGACGGAATGGAGTGATTGTATCTGCCATAGAATTCAAAGAGCTTCAGGGTGATCGCCAAAGGAGCTGAAGAGTCTCGAGGTAACTGTCGGTGGAATGAAGACTCATCATAGAGACAATTGATAAATGGAAGAGATTCGAAGACTGTAACTTCCAGAGAAGCCAAAGAATCTTAGGATAATGACCACTGATGAAGAACAAACTTAGCATGATTGCTAGAGAGAATCGAATCCAACCCAAGGACTTGTTGTCCCCCCTTGGATTTTAGACTCTAAGGGCGTAGGCACTTTTGGAGGCATCACACCTCCTTCCACAGCACCACATTGCGAACCTTTGTGGTGTCCTCTAATTGATATTACCACAAGGATACATTAAATTTTTAATTAGTGCTAGGTTATTACTCAAGGGTTTACTGCAGTGGAAAGCATGGTGATCCACAGTCACATGGTTGAACCCCTCTGATACCATATGTAACGACCCCAATCGTAATCACTACAAGTGACGCCAATCAAGTGCATTTTTATTTTTTTTGTTCTAAGGTTCTACTCAGACCTAGATTTTTAATTCACTAGGCTTGGCGACAGTTCTTAAGGGAAAAAATAGTCATTAAACTTTACCTATCACATCATTCATTTTAAGGCTGACTAGGTTTATTCACTTACCATTTAAAATCGCGACATGCCCTTCAGGATGCACTACGTTATCCAAGGGTGTCACTCGCCTCTTTCTGTTTTCCTTGCGCGGCGTTCCCTTCAAGATGCACTACGTGCTCCTAGGGTGAAACTTGCCTCTTTTTGTTTTCCTTGCACGACGTGCCCTTCAAGATGCACTACATGCTCCAAGGGTTCCACTCTCCTCTTGACTGAATTTGGTAGATGTCAAACCCCTGGAGTCAATACTCCACCAGGTGATCTTGTGGGATACTAAGGGCCTCTAAGGAATAAGGCCCCTGCCTTATTGCACGCCCCTTAGAATCATCGTGAGTGACTGTCACAGTCTTCCCTCATGGCATCGTGGGTCTTCTCCAACTAGGTAATCGTTAACCTACAGTTCAATCCACATAGAGAGTGCTAGTAGGTTGTGGCAGGGCTATTGTCACACCTCTCCCTCAATGTCTATGGTTGTCGTGCATGACCCCTCTACTCCAAATGTGAGTCTGGTCGGTAAGCTATCGTCAACCTACATCCATCAACGAATCATGTCAGCAATAATAATCAATCATCATAACATCTAATCATATGTACATATGTCACATCAACAACATTCAAACCCCAAAAATCCCACTCCCTGACTCGATCTGAACTCCAAGAGGTTTCATCAATGCCTCTGCATCCTCAATGTTCGGGGTCCTACATACTTAGGAGAACCCAGTCAATAACACTTGTCTATGTAAATACAACAAAATAACATATCATCAAATCCATAATATCTCATAATCATTGTCAAAACGACCAATAGTATAATAACCCGGATCACTTGCACACAAGTGTCCTCAAAGAATACGTTCACTCAGTGTGCGCAAGAGAGGGATGTTACATTTTTATAAACATCTAAGTAACATTGAATCATAATTCTTTCTTAAAAGAACGTTATTGATAAGCTAATATTGTGTGGCTTTTATTCTTAGAGAACGTTTCTTTTTGAAGTCCAAACGAGAAGGTGCAATTCCATGATTAAGATAATAAACTAAATATGAATATTGTGAATCGGGAATATCAGGAGTAACACATACATGTTGTATATCTTCAGTGATCTTTACCTTATATACATTTTCAGATGTAGTATCAATGGTTTTAGTTAATAACTTGCTTAAACCATGACTTCGTACGAATGTTGCAGGTTTTATCTCTAAATCATATTCGTGTAACATTGTTACCCAATTTGCTCTCTTATCCCCTAAGTCTTTCTGAATGAGAAAACTTCTAACTAAGGGATGTGGAACTCTTACCTTGGTATGATATTTGATAAGGAAAGGTATGAAATGTTTATTGGATTTGAAAACTGCATAAGCTTGATTTTCAACATTAGTATAATTTAATTATGCTCCCTACAATGTTGAACTTTCGAAAGTAATAAGTACTTCTATGTTTTGATCATTTTTTTCTGATAACATAGATGCGTAATATTTTTCAGAAGCAAAATTATAAAGAACGAATTCATTATCATAATTAGGAGAGAGTAAATAAGGTGCTTGAATGATCACTTGCTTTATAGAATTGAAAACATCTTTTTCAATTGTATTCCATTTGAATAATGTGTCTTTTCTTATCATACATTGTAAGGGTAAAACTTTTTATGTGAAATCTGGGATAAAACGCTACACAAAATTGATTTGTCCAAGGAAAGATTGCATATATTTTTTACTATGAGGCAAAGGAATTTCAGAAATACATTTAACTCTAGAAGGATCAAATGAAATTCCTTCTTTGGAAACTATAAATCCCAAAATTTTACCTTCTTGAAGAGCGAAAAATGATTTCTTAGGATTTAAAGAAATTCCATACTTTCAACATAATTTGAAAACTTGTTTAAGATGAATTTCTTAAACAAATCTCTATTATCTTATCTAGGGAGTTGATTTTCTAATTCCAAAACGATTATATTAGCCTGTAACACTAGAACCACTAAATAATATTTGTCCTTCCAGAAGGAAACCTCCAGACTGGGACCGGTTTCATTTCTTTCCTTTTCCTTTTCTTTAGAAACATTTTCAATTGGTTCCTGTGAAGAAATGTGTTGTGGGGACAAGACTTCATGATTTGTAACCAACTCTTCATCCTCAACTTCGATACGTGAACTAGCTTTTGATGTTTTCCTAGACTTATTTCTGAACATTCTTTATATTTTTCTTCCTTGCCTCTTGTTCATAAAATCGACTAGATTAATGGAATTATATATTTTTGTGGTAACAGGTGGATCGCATTTATATGCAAATGAGGAAACTACGATTTGTTGGGAAGCTTCAAAATAAACTTGAGGTGCTTCACTGAAAACACACGATTCTGGACTAAGGTTAAACTTGACAGTTTGACTATGAGTAACCCTCGCAGTGTTTTGTTGAGGAGAAGAAACATGAGGGTAAGGAAAAACGATATCTTTTATAGGATCTGGGGTTTCCTCTTCAGAAAAGTGAGACTGTAAACATGCTTCAAAATTAACTTGAAAGTGATTTCTTTTCACAAACTTTTCCCAAGAATCACCATTTTGTTCTAACTGAAATTCGATCACAGTTTTCACTAAACCGTGATGAAAGGCATTTATTTATGGACTGGGACTCTTTCTATGATAGAAATGTGTCATTTTAGACAGGCTTTTAAGCAAGAATGCAGACATGTTCAATTCATAATCCATGAATACCATTAAAATTCGAAAGCAATAAATATAGAAAAGGCTATACATTCCCTTATAGGTGATAAACCCCTTTATAACTACTAATAGAAAATGCCATTTTTATTTAATTGAGGATATGGGAATACCTTTATAATCGTATTTGCATTTCGGAGATACCATAATTTCAGACCAAGGAATCTCTTTCACCCTTTTGGTTTTAGACCAACATTTTCCTTTTAATGGTAATTTAGTAACTCTGGCTATTATTTCTTCATCTAGTTGTAAGTCTATATCCCCAATTTTGGCACGTTCACCATTGAAAGTTCATGTGAAAGATTTGGTTACCTGTGCATTATGACCATTAACATGTGCAGAAAACTTAACCAACCAACCCACTGAAAAGTTGGAAAATAATCTTCTTGAGCTTCAATAAGCTTGACAGCGGGTTCTACTCTGGAAATCATTCCCATATTGAAATTTTACCATGCTACAGTTTGGAAAACCCTCATAAATGAAAACTAACAGACTCTCGCTTGCAAGTGAATGAAAAGAGAGCTTCAATTCTTTAAACAAAATCTTATTTTGAGGAAGAAACACCATAGGTAATAACTCAAGAATACGGAGATGTAGCTCAAATCTATATGTGGACGTGAGTCTATGAACTTTAGGAAAGGAGCATAGTTTGTATGCAGTCTGAAAGGACCTTGATTTAATATTCCAATAAATTTTTTAAAATTTATGTTGATCGGATCAAGCCTATCGTACCACAACAAGATGTTATAGATCGTGGGTGTCGAAGTTATGATAGCTAAGTAAGATTTCATAGGTTATGATCAGTCATTATTAAAACATTTTTTTTTTTAAATCAACAATAGATCAAAAACTGTAGCTTGTTAAATATTGTAGCTCGTTGGAAAGTATGTAAATGAGAAAAATTATAAGAAATATGTGAAGTGGAAAAATTTTGAAAACCAACATTTAAATCAAAACCTTTGAGAAACATCCAATAAAGAAAATATCATTAATGTTTGAATGAAAAGATCAAAGAAGTTAGGAGTGTGGCCAAAATTGAAAAAATTGAAAACATTGTTTAAGTAAAATAATATTTCATTTTTCAAAAATGAAGAAAGAAGGGTCCCAAATTTTATTTATAATACAGAATTTGGGAGGTTGTTGTCTTCTACAACACACCCATAATTTTTTTCATCATCGGATTGCCCAGGAAGCCAATTGTTATATCTATGTTGTCAACAATTTTCAAATTATGATTGGAAATGGCAGTTCCATGAAATGTGGTGAGCATTGTGAAATTGTGCTCCTATAAATTGGTCAGTATCACCTAAAATCTCATATGTTTTCCATAGACATGGGTGGTTGTGACATTGTGCTTGGTGTTGAATGGTTACGCACTCTGTGACCCATCCTCATGGATTTTAAGGAATTAACCATGCAATTCCAAGAGGAGGGACAAAAATATAAGTTCCAAGGCCTCACATCATGCTCCCCTAAGATCATCAGTTCCCATCAAATGGAAAAGATCCTCCAAAAATGTCATTCAAGAATTATTTCCCAACTCCATTCCATTCTATGCACCCTGACCTCCAATCTATCATCTCCAAACATCAAGTAATTTTTTCCACCCCCCATAGAATTCCCCCTTCCCATAATGTTAATGATCATTCCATTCCTCTAGTACCAAGTAGCCTTCCTCCCAATGTTCACCTTTATCGTCATCCCTTCACACAAAAAAATAAAACTGAGAAAATTGCTCAGGAATTGCTCGAAGTTGGTGTTATGTGTTCTAGTACCATCCCTTAGTCCTCCCTTGTGGTCATGGTCCTCAAGAAATAAGGAACTTAACGCATGTGCCCAAACTTTCGCACCTTGAAAAAAATCACCATCAAAGACAAATTTCTCATTCCTGTCATTGATGACATGTTCAATGAGTTGAACGGTGCTCAGTATTTTATTAAACTTGATCTTCATTCTGGCTACCACCAGATACATATGAAAGAGGAAGACATTCCCAAGACTTCCTTTAGAGCTCATGAGGGTCACTATGAGTTCTTTTTCATTCCCATTGGTTTATGTAATTCCCCCTCCACTTTCCAAAGTCTCATGAATCATGTCTTTCGTCCATTCCTTCGTCATTTTATATTATTTTTCTTTGATGATATTCTTATCTATAGAAAAACTTGGGAAGGACATCTTTGGATCAAGTTCTCCATCTCCTCTCTCAGCACAAAATTTTCCTCAAACAGTCTAAATGTTCCTTTGGAGCCTCTGAAGTGGAGTACCTATGTCATATTGTCGACAAGGATGGCGTACACGTGGATCCTAGGAAAATTGAATCAATGAAGGATTGGCCTCACCCTAAAACTCGTAGGAGATTGTGTGGTTTTGTGGGTTTAACAGGGTATTATTACAAGTTTGTTCAGAATTATGGAAAAATTTCTACACCTCTCACTACTCTCCTTAAGAAGAATGATTTTTCTTGGACTCAAGTCGTTGATCAATCCTTCCAAGCATTGAAAGAGGTTAAGTGCATGACTCCAGTCCTGGCCCTTCCTAAATTCACTAATACTTTTTTCCTAGAATGTGATGCTTCAAGGAAAGGAATTGGGATAGTCCTCATGCAACATGGTGAGCCTTTGGCCTTCAAAAGCGAAAACCTTTCGGAGAAACATTTGGGAAAATCAATCTATGAAAAGGAAATGTTGGCTATTTCGCATGTCATGGATCTCTAGCATCTTTATCTCTTGGAGCAACGCTTCCAAATTAAAACCGATCATCAGAGCCTCAATCATTTTCTAGAACAACAAATTTCATCCCCGAAGAAACAAAAATGGGTGACCAAGTTATTTGGTTATGATTATGAGATCATTTACAAGAATGGCAAAGAAAATGTGGTTGTTGATGCTCTTTCCAGGAAGTATGAAGAAGAAGGGCCCCTCTTTTCCCTCTCCTTCATTGTACCAGATTGGCTCCAAGTTGTTCAACGGGAATAGATGGAAGGCCCCAAACTCTCTCACCTAATCCAACAATTGAAACACCATTCTCCAACTTTTCCAAGGTACTCTTGGCATAATGAAGAGTTTCTCTACAAAGGCCATATGTATTTAAGAAACAGTCGCAACTTAAATCCACGGTGCTTTTTAAGCTTCATGCCTCACCCACAGTTTAGCATTCAAGGTTTACCAAAACCTATGAAAGGGTCAAACGTTCTTTTTCTGGGATGGTATGAAACAGGACATCCGCACATTTGTGGTTGAATGTGATGTTTGTCAACGCAACAAAGGAGAAACATTCAAATATCCAAATACACTCCAACCGCTTCTAATTCCACCTGCTATTTGGCGGGATATTTCAATGGATTTCATTGTGGCTTACCTCAATCGAGAAATAAGTCAGTTATCATGGTGGTAGTCGATTGACTTTCCAAATATGTTCATTTTTGTTCTCTTCCACAACTATTCACCACATCCACAATGGATCAAATTTTCATGGATAATATCTTCAAACTTCTTGGCATGCCTCATTCTATTGTATCTAATAGAGATCCCACTTTCACCACTAATCTTTGGCAAGAATTGTTCAGGCTCTAGGGAACCCAACTTCATCTCAACACCACTTATCATCCCCAAAATGATGGCCAAACTGAAGTTGTAAACAAGTGTTTAGAAACATATTTGCAATTTTTTGCATCCAACCGACAACATCAGTGGGATCAATGGTTACCCCTAGCTGAATGGTGGTACAATGCCTCTTACAATATAGCTACTCACATGGCTCCTTTTGAAGCAGTCTATGGATAAAACCCACCATTGCTTCTCTCATACATTCCAGGTGTCTCGAGGGCTCAGGAGGTTGACAAAAATTTTACAGTCTGAGAGGACATTCTTTGTTCCCTCAAAGAAAATTTAGTCATGGATGAGAATCGCATGAAGAAGAAATCAGATCAAGGCCATTCCAAGTGTTAATTTGTTTTAGGGGACCATGTGTTTCTTTGTATCCAACCTTATAAGTAGACTTCACTCAAAGTTGAACATTGTCATAAACTTGCTCCCAAATTTTATGGTCCTTATACCATTCTCAAGCGAGTGGGGTATGTGGCCTACCAGTTATCTCTGCCTAGTCATTCTAATATCCATCATGTTTTTCATGTCTCATGCTTAAAGAAAGTGATTGGAACAAAGTGTCAAACTCAAACCAGTCTCCCTAAGTTGGATGAGGAAAGTTCCATTTGGTTGCAGCCACAAGTAGTCATGGACCAGCAAGAGTGTTTCCTCCGTCAGCGCACCATCAAGCAAGTGTTAGTTCAATGGAAAGATACAACTCTAAAAGATGCCACCTAGGAGTCAGCCACCATTCTGCAACAATTTCCTCATCTCAATCCGTGAGGACAAAGATTTTCTTCAAGTTGGACATCATGTTAGGGACCTAACCTCCCTAACCCTTCATGTAGGTAGAATAATATATTTTCCATGTAATAAAGGCTGACATTAGTTAATAAGGACTATTTAATAAATGTGAACAAGTCAATGTAAGAAGACCTAATATAAGCTTATGCTTCTAGAAAGATCTTCCTCTACAATGTTCTTTAGAAGATAGAATTAGTATAAATAAGAGTACGAGGCATGAGAAATATTTGTCTTGAGAATTATTGTGATATAGCTCTACTTTGTTGGAGGTTTTCCCCTCAAAGATGAAAGTGATCGGTGTTTCCTATCAATAAAGGTATTATTTTGGTGTTGCGGTTCCATATATTTTATTGTTCTGATGTTATTCTCTGCAGTATTTTAGTTTTACGTATTTGTTTCATTGTTCGTCACTGTAATATTTCTCTTTTATGCTATTATAATAGATCTTGTACCTAACATGTCCCCTCTTAATATTCCTTGGAGGATCAATTTATCCCAAAATGACTTCCTATCCCCATATGACCCATATATATTAATGTCATTGTACACCTTCTCCAAATATTTTGATCTACATTCCCATTGTATACCTAAGTTAGGATGGTAGTAGATATGGGATCAATACTATTGTTCCATCCCATAACCAAACCTCTCGAGTGTTTTCCTAAACCTAAGGAAAAGAATCCCAATCCTTTAAACAAGAAGACATCATTTCTACTGCTCTTTTCCCATTACTCATAGTTTATTAGGTTAATATAATGTTATGTTTGCAAAGAGAAAATGATATCTTTAGGGATAGGATTTTTTGGGTGCCCTTGACCTCTCTTGTGTTTGAAGAAAGGATAATCATTTGGTCACCTTATCCGAGGCCATTCTAGCTCTAAGGACCCCCTTTATTTTTAGCTCGTTACCTTCTCTCTCTTCTTTTATAGCTCTTTTTTTTATAATTGACATATAGGATTTTTGACCCATGGATGTGGATTGGCCAGCATCTATTGTCAAACCGCCTTCCATTCCCCCTCCCTTCTCCACTGAAACATATTTCCTAAGTCTTAGGTTGTGCCTTGACCTAAAATTACCCCTATTTGTATTCTCCCCCTCACTATTCAAGGATTGATTTACGGACATAGCTTCAACCTTCGATGAAATTTGAGGGTTCATTTTCATTGTCTTAATATGTTTTGAATGTCAGATTTGGCATAAGAATTTTTAAGGTCCCTAAATATTCCACGCATATTCCCCTTGGAAGATTTTTTTTGGACTTAATCAATATTTTATTTTTATCTTCAAAAAACACACAAAGTAATTTTCATGGCTCTAATAATTCATATCGTGATTCGCAAAAGCTTTAATACTAGCTTCTTGGGGTTTAAATATTTTGGGAGGCTCTATTCTTGAGAAGTTAAAACCATGGAAATGTAACCACTATTAACAATAGGAACCCCCCCCCCCCCCACCTTGACTTCATCTAACCCTTTCACTCAATTATCTAACACAATTTTCTCTTGGCCCCTCCTTTTTCTCCTTAGATACTAGAACAACTTGGGAATTATTTTCATTCATTTCCTTCTTCCTCTAAACTCAATTTTCCTTCTTTCTTCCAAAATACTTCTAGACATGTCCAATATGATGACAAAACATCCATCAAAAAGGAAATTTCCAATAATCCAAGCATTGGGCATATTTCCATTTCTCCCTTTCAATATCAATTTCTTCTTCAGACCCTCACAGAGGTCAAATTCAACCAAGATTTTAATATAATCCACTTCGTTCCAAAATTATTATTTAATGTCAATGAACTTGCCTAGACTACTACCAGATATTTCTAGAATTTAGGCTTTACTTCATATTTCCACAAGGAGTCCTAGTATCAACACCCAAATTGGTTGTATATAAAGGGGTTTGGTTCTAGGTTTGAATCTTGGTCTCCATTGTTCTAAAAATAGCACTGAAGGGCCCTACTACATCATTTTCTCTAAATCTCAAGTGCAACTTTTTCAAATTGGAACACAAAACATAGCCACTTTGATATTTTGGAGTATACCTTGAAAGATTAAACTATGTTTCCTTCAACCATCTCCTCAAGGATTAACCTTTAACCCACTTTCCCATAAATCATCCAGTGAGGGAATTTTCTATTAACATTTTCACTACTTACGTCCCTACATATTTTCATAACACCATTTTTTTCTCAACCTTAAGCACCTCTAATTCATTTTCTTCTTGCCCGCCTTTTGGTTTATCTCCTTTTCCCATTTTTTTGCTAACCCTTCTCATCTTAATGTTGCCTAAGATAGCTCTCCAAATATTAACCCTTGCTTTAACCCCCACCCTTATCTAAACATTGAATTTACAACCAACTTGATCCAGATTTATGAGGGAACAAAATGAAATACATAAATAAGATAGAAACACAAAGATACAACAATACTCAATTTCTATTGAAGACTGAAATATGGAGAGACTATAAAAGAAAATACAGAGTGAAATGAACTCGCTAGAATTGTGATAACTTATCTATGAGAACAGATGTGACAGTTATGCACATTTGCAAGAAGATGATTACAATAAGGCTCCCAAGGCCTTTTTAACATAAAGCATAAATGAGAAAACCTTAAACGTACAAAACCCTAACCTCAAAAGATGAAACACCAAAAGGTTTATGGGTCCCAATTGGGGGTAGTTGATACATCAACTTCCTTAGGGCATAAATTTTGCATACAAACTCCATTTGGGGATCTTGATACCTCGTCAGAAAGCTCTAGTCGAAGAGTACACATTCTGAATGTTACAAAAATAGGATCTCAAAGCAATAAAATAAAACAAATGTGAAAATAAAACATAGAATATACACAATACAATAGAGACACAGATATATGTGGTTCACCTAGTGTGGGCTACATCCATCAGAGAAATTTTCAGGTCCTCCCTTTATTGTTATCCAGCAAATAAAGGGATACAACCTACAACATACTCATTGTAACTTCCTCTTCTTTCTCTCACAGTATCCTCTCTCAGAATACAATATTCTCTCATTCACACAGTAGCAATACAATTCCCTCATACATAAAAGAGGGTTTCCTTCTAGATAAAAAGTCCCTAACATAACTTCTATAGTCAAATATGTGACCTTATAATGAATGGTCCAAATTGACTATGAAATTACAATATTTTACAAGGTAATTTTTCCCAAAATTTCTCTTCAGGGGCACTTCCCCCGAATCCCCTGCTAGGGGGGCTCCAAAATTTCTCGTCACCCCCATGGACCCCCCTGGCGAGAGAAGTGAGGGTGAAATCCCACACACACCCCATATCAGGTAATGGGGTCCAAACGCAAATGAAACAAGACCTTTGAATAAGGAAGATAATCAGACTCCACAACCAACAATCTCCAACTTAGAGACTGATCACAAGAACTTCACTGTTGTTGTACATGTTGGACTATGATCCGCCTTGGACCTAGAAAAATCATCATCTTCACCTTCATGGTTGAAGACCAACTGAAACTAAGCAGGAACTCAATTTATCCCTTGTTACTACCTTTGTTAACATATATGCAGGATTCTAGTTAGTATGTATCTTTTCCAACTTCAATTGTCCGTCTTCCAAAACGGAGTGTTTGAACCTCCAAAACATAATGCATGAGTAGTAGTGCCTCTCAAATACCTAAGAATCCACTTTACTACCTCCCAATGATATTTACATGGATTATTCATATACCTGCTCACAAATCCCATTTCATGTGTAATATTTGGTCTTGTGCACACCATAGCATACATCAAGCTACCAACTACTGATGAATAAGGGACCCTGGACATGTATTCCATTTGCTTATGTGTATTGGGACACATTTCCTTGGTTGATTTGAAATGGTTGGCCAAAGGTGTACTAACTGGTTTTTCATTCTGCATTCTAAACCTCTCTAACACCTTCTCTATGTACTCACCCTTAGACAATGTCAATTTGCAATTTTTCATGTCTCTTGATATTCTCATACCAAGGATTTTCTATGCAACACCCAAATCCTTCATCGCAAATGAATTGGCTAATTTCTTTTTTAGCACATTTAGATGTTGGAAGTTAGACCCTACAACAACCATGTCATCTACATATAATAGAAAGATAATATAGCTTCTATTTTCTAGCCTCTTAAAATAAACACAGTAATCAGAATGACATATACTATAACCTTTTTCTGTCACAAACCTGTCAAACTTCAAATACAATTACCTTGGATATTGTTTTAGGCCATACAAGCTCTTCTTCAACCTGCATAATTCTTCTCTCCTTTGACCTCATACCCCTGTGGTTGTTGCATATAATTCTCTTCCTCCAAATACCCATGGAGAAAAACTATTTTTAAATCTAACTGTTCAAGATGCAAATCTTCTACTACCACAAGACTTAAAATAGTCCTAATTGAAGTCATTTTAACAACAGGAGAAAATATTTCATCAAAATTTATACCTTTCTTTTGTGCAAACCCCTTTACAACCAATCTATCCTTGTACTATTTTTTTCTTACATCTTCTTCCTTCAACCTGTAAACACATTTATTCTACAATCTTATTTTACCTACAGGCTATTGAACCAAGTCCCAAGTCTTTTTTTTTTCCAAGGAATCCATTTCCTCTTTCATGCCTTGCTCCCACTTCTTTTAAGTGTAAACCTGGATTTCCTCTTCATAACTTTCAGGTTCACCAGAGTCTGTCAACAATAAATAATACAATGAAGGAGAGTATCATTCAGGGGGTCTACTTAACCTGGTAGATCTTCTAACAACACTTGTAGAAGTTTGAGGTACATGCTGCTCTTATTGTTGTACATTTTTTATTTTTTGGTACCTTTGGAATTTCATTTTCTTTGATTTCATCAAGAGTTGTGTATTATGTGCTTTCCTTTTCATGTTTCTTTCCCTGCAATTGATCTATGTACATAACCTTTTCATTGAATACCACATCTCTACTCCTAATTATTTTATGATTTTCATAATCCTATAAGGGATAACCAAAATCATCAACATTGTATCCAATAAAGGAACACTTCTTGGATTTTGCTTCAAGTTTTGTTATATTTTCTTTATCAATATGGACAAATGCTTCACAACCAAAATTCTTCATAAATGAGTAGTTTACCTTTCTACCTCCCCATGCCTCCTTTGGAATTCCACCATCTAAGGAGATTGAAGGACCTTTGTTTATTAAATAAAAAACAATATCTAGAGCATCTACCCAAAACTGTAAGGGCAATCCAGCATGCAATCTCATACTCCTGTTGATACCGAGAGGGGGGTGAATTAGTATCAAGTACAATTTAAAACCTTTTTCAACTTATACTTAAACCATTCAACTATATCCAATGAGCAATGAACAATAGTATAAGAGTTACACCAATACACCATAATACACCATGCATAATATATGAGAAATAATCAATAGTTATTGTTCAAGGGAAGTAATGACTTCCAAAGGTAGCTACAGCTTCCAAATGTAAAGAGAGGGATAAACCTCCAAGAGGTAGATACAATCCTCCAATATCAAGAGAGAGTTGAAATCTCCATCCTTTCCCCTTCCTTCCACCAAATAATATATGAGAGATAATAAAACTTTACATTAAATCATCACCATCAACCAATCATCACATAGAACCTAATAATGTTTCCTGAGACTTCTTCAATTTCTGCAATTCTTCAATTCTTGGAGTACTCTAATCCTGTAGATAATATTACTCAATGTATTCTCTGAAAATCCTCCAATTTTCACTCCTTGAATCCTCCCCAAAAAGAGGTTATAGAAAGAATGGTAGACTTTATTCAATTATGGTCTGTTCAGAAGACCCAACTTGTACAGCATGCCCTGCGTTCAATATTTAACATCCAATTTTGAAACTCACACAAAAGAAACTAAAGTTTGTACTCTTTCCAATGGAAGTGGTCCCACTTCATTTGGATTATGTATGAATAATTTATGATTGTTTTACCCAGAACACATGTTTATTGACTAGCTTCAGGAATGGTCACAAACCCTATCTTCCACAGAGTGTATCTCCATAATTATAGCGAATCAAGAGCTGAACTTTTTACCATAGGTACTTTGATATGTCTTCTCAATACCATAGCTATTTCATGATCTGAATCGTTCTAGAAAAAAAGTTATAGCAAAAATGGTAAGATGACTTGAAAATAACATACCTTAGAACACATCACCAAAAGACTTCATCCTCCCTTGAAATCCAGCCTTATTTTCTTCTTATTTTATCTGAAATTCGACTTGTATCAAATGAATGTATAATGATATTTATTTATACCATTTATGTCACTTCCTTTTAACATTAGGGTCGACCTGACACTTTCTTATTTTGTAATTATTTTCTTTAATTATCTTCAGGGCCTACACGTACTTCCTTCTTCAATTTACTTTGTCATCTTCAAAAATTCATTTCTCCTCAACCATGAGGATCCACATGAAGTGACACATACCACTGGAAACAACATGATGTATACTATCCATCCATGAGTGTTTTATCTACATGTGCATTTTCCTTCATGTCCAAATACCTTCATCAATCTTGAGGTCCAAAACCCATGACTAGGGTTGACATCAATGACAACAACCAATCTTCCAACAAATCCTTGCATGTTCTATGATCTATTCATCCTTTCTGACACACCATTTTCTTGTGTTGTTCTTGGAAATATCTTATCTCTCCGAATCTCATGGTATGAATAGTAATTATCAAACTTCTTGTTGCAGTATTCACCTCCATTTTCTGATTTGAGACACTTCAACCTTTTTCCTATCTCATTCTCAACCAAAGTTTTATGTTTCTTAAAAGTGTCAAAAACATCATATTTTTGTCGAATGCAATAAACCCCCAAGTTTTTCCAGTTGCATCATCAATAAAAGTAACATAATAACAAGATCCACCAAGAGATGATACTTGATTTGGTCCCCATATATTTGTATGCACAAGATCTAACTTTTCACTCTTCTTTTCCTTTCCAACCCTAAGAAATATGACTCTCTTTTGTTTTCCATAAACACAGTGTTCACAGAAATCCAAATCAACTTGTTTAATATCTGGCAACAAATTCCTTTTGTGAAGTATATGGATCCCCTTCTCACTCATGTGTCCAAGCCTATGATGCCATAGTGTTGTATCCACTCCTATAGAAGCTAAAGAGGTAGAAGAGTCATCATTACCAGTACATAAATACAATGTACCTACCGTCTCTCCTTTTTCTATTATCAGTGATCCTTTAGTGACCTTCAACACCTTATCTGTAAATGTAGATATACAGCCTTCACTTGTCAATTGTCCTTTTGATATTAGATTTCTTCTCAGATTTGGTATATGTCTCATCTCTTTTAGTAATCATTGGTTTCCATTCTTTTTCTTTATTTTTACCTTACCGATTCCAAAAATTTTACATGCTTCATCATCACCCAAATAAAACTGTCCAAAATCACCTTGAACATAATTTTGAAAATATTTCCTATGGGGTGTGGTATGAAATGAAGCCCCTGAATCTAATACCCAAGGCATAGTAATATTATCTAAATAGAGAATCAAACTATATTGTAACACAACACCTGCTACATTTGCTTCCTAATTTTTCTCCTGCTGTCCATCTCTTTGTTTCTTTGGAGCTCTGCAGTCTTTCTTTAGATGTCCTTTATTTCCACAATTCCAACACTCTATATTTCCTAGTCTAGATTTGGATATGCCCTTCCTAAACTTCACATGTTTTCCTGGACACTTTCCTCTTTCCCTTTTTCTTCCCCTATTCACCACGGTCAATGCATTACCTAATGTCTCACCTATGCTTTTCCGTCACATTTTCTCGCTAAGGATAACACCAACAACATCATCAAATTTAAGAGTGTATGAACCAGAGACAGAGTTACTTACAACCATGACCAAGTTGTTCCAACTTTTTGGCAATGAGCACAAATTAGAACAACACTAACCTCATCATCAAAATCCACTTTTATAGAACTTAGCTTATTAGTAACCGTATTGAATTCATTTAAATGATCGACAACAAACCCATATTTTGACATCTTCATATTAAATAATCACTTCATTAGAAATACCTTGTTGGAAGCCGACGATTTTTCATATAGTTTATTCAATGTGTTCATTAGATCCTCCATTGTCTTTTCTTTCAAAATATTGAAATCCATCGAAGTTGTTAGGCATAGTCGTATCGTTCCCAGTGCCTTTTTGTCAAGAATCTCCCATTCTTGGTCCTTCATACTCATCGGTTGTTTTTATTTTCCGCCCAACGATAGGTCAAGATCCTTTTGATATTAAAAATATTCCATCTACATGTTCCATAACTTATAGTCTTGGTCGTTAAATTTCTTGACCTTATACTTTCGATTTTCCGCCATTGCTCCCACTCGAACCAGGAACCCTCTTTTCCTACGAGTTACTTTTCGCTTTGACACCAGTTGTTAGAAAAATAGGATCGCAAAGCAATAAAATAAAACAAATACAGAAATAAAACACAAAATATACACAATACAATAGAGACACATATGTATGTGGTTCACCCAGTGTGGGCTATGTCCACCATAGAAATTGTCAAGTCCTTCATTTATTATTATCTAGCAAATGAAGGGATACAACCTACAACATACCCGCTATAAATTCCTCTTCTTTCTCTCACAGTATTCTCTCTCAAAATACAATATGCACCCACTCAAAAAGTCGCAATACAATTCCCTCATACATAAAAGAGGGTTTCCTTCTAGGGAAAAAATCCCTAACATAACTTCTACCGTCAGATCTGCGACCTTATAATGAACAATCTAGATTGACTACGAAATTACAATATTTTACAAGGAAATTTTTCCCAAAATTTCACTTCAAGGGTGTTGTCTCAAAATCCCCTACTAGGGGGGGTTCCAAAATTTCTCACTCCCCGCCCCCCCTAAACCCCCCTAGCAAGAGAAATGGGGGGGGCACAAGCCCCCCCCCCCTCCCCTTCGGTCAAGTAATGGGGTCCAAACACGGCTGAAACAAGACCTATGAATCAGTGGAACCTGAAAAACTATAGAAAAAATGTCAAAATGGAAACTGTATGTTGAGCTAGTGGAATAGGTGGGAGGCCACTGATGTCCACCTGGATCAGTCCTCCTCCATTAGAAATAAATGGTCTCCATTGTGTTGAGTGCCTTCATTAAATGGGGAAAATTCTGCTAAAATTAACGCTTGGTGAGCCACTTTCCTTGGTGCAGTAGCTGCTTTGTTTTGACAACCCGATAGAGTTGGATCTTCTGTTGGCGGGTGCACTTAACCTATGTTCCCATGATCAGATCAATGGTTTCTTGTTCTATATAGTCAAGGTTGAGCTTTGTAGGTGTCATCCACTCTACCACCTCTGATGTGTCTAGTAGTGGTGGAAAATATGGTCAAAGGAGGTCCACATTGAATATTGGGTGTAATTCAAGGAAGGGGGGAATACTTAACACAAAATCATTATCATCCATAGCCTTGTTGATTGTGTAAGTTTCATAGCAAAGTGGTCACATCTTTCGTTGATTTCATGTAAGGAATTCCTTTTGCAAATGCAACCAAACCTTGTTGCCTAAATGAAACTTGTGGGGAACCCAGAGTTGATCATGGCATTGCTTGTACTTAGCACTGGATTTTTGCAAAATATCATAGACCTATTGGCAGTTGTGTTGAATCTATGCAATGAATTCAGTGGCCTTGTCAGACTCATATTGAGAATGGGAATATTATGCATGTGTATATGTAAGGGCCAGTGTTACATCAATGGGACCCAATGGTTGAAAACCGAGGCCCACCTGAAAGGGTTGTGGTCTGTCGAGATATGGAGTGATTTTTTGTAGTTTTGTTGGACATAAGGAAGGCTCTCATCCCATGTGCGTGGATGCTTGGATTTGTACATGTGCAAGAGTTGCACGTTCATCCTATTGACGACCTATGTCTGTCCATCAGTCTGAGGGTGGAAGGAAATGGATTTGGTGAGCTTGGTGTCCAACAATGACCAGAGGCTTGACCAGAATGTGCTCAAGAATATGTTGTCTCGATCTGATATGATGGTTTGTGGTAGTCCGAAATTTACCCATACACGCTCGAAGAAGAGCTTGGCAGTGGCCTCAATTATGATACTCTTCTTGCATGCAGTCAGAATGTCCATCTAAGAGAATCAATCAACAACGACGAATACACAATCATTTCCATGCTTGGTGCAGGGGAGACCTGACATGTAGTCCATCGAAATGGATTCCCAGGGCTCGTTGGGAGTAGGTAAAGGGGTGTACAGTCCTTGTTTTTTAATGGTTGGCTTGGCAATGGAACAGGAAGTGCGAGATCTGATATACTTACTAACATCTTGTCGAAGCTTCAGCCAATAGAAATACTTTTGTAGTACTTCCACTGTCTTTTCCATGCCAAAGTGTCCTGTGTTCGACAACACAGGTATTCCAACAGAGGACGAACACCTTCAGTAACCACTCACATAACCAGATCAAAGATCAACACACCGATGTTTTCACGTGGTAAAACCCCTACGGGGAAACATCCACGGCCCCAGCCAACGC
>ML816418.1:0-10656 GCA_009831015.1 Picea engelmannii | reverse complement strand
GTCGGGAACATATCGTGACCGTCGGATTTCCTAACTACAAATGCATACTAATGCATACTAAAGAAACACACTTTTACCTAACGACATATTAGACCAAGTAGATCTTAACTAACTCCTAAGTGTCTAAATATCCTAACATCCTGCCACCCGACTGTAGTGGGATTCCCAAAGTAGCTTTGCACGCTCGCTTGAAGGAACGTAGAGATGACCCAGATGGCATAGCAGTCCATATTGAAGATGGAATTTGAAAATGACCCTGCCTATTCCCAACATCTGGTAGGTCATAGCAAAGTCAGGATCATTGTCATAGAGTTGGGACCACCTAGAGTTCTCATGCCCACAAGAGTCGAGCACCATGGTTAGTGTTGCAACTAGAGGTCGATTAAGGAAGTCGACAACATGATTGGTTCTCCCTTTCTTATACTTAATGTTGAGGTGAAAATGTTGCAAGTATCTGGACCACTTTTGATGGCAATCATTCTGCGCTTCCATTGGCGACAAGCTTGTACTATGGAATACATTTATTTTTCATAGGTGGGTTCCTTACGGATGGCATCTGAGAGTGTCTCGCTATGATAGGCCACTAGATGACCGTATTGAGTGAGAACGACACCAACAACATAATCGAAAGCCTCGGTCTCAATCTCAAATGATTGTTACAAATCAGATAAGGTGAGAATTGGGGCTGAGCATAAGAAATATTTCAAATCATCAAAAGATTCTTGTTGTGATCTTCCCCACACAAATTTAGCTTTTCCACCACCCTTCTTGGTTTAAATCCCATGCAACATGGGAGAACCCCAATACAAATTTGCAATAGAATTTGGCAAGGCCTAAGAAGCTCCAAATATCGGTGAGAGTTGTTGGGGCTAGTCAGTCACAAATGACTTGGATCTTGGCTAGATCGACATGCACACCATGCTCATCTATAATGTATCTATGGTATTAGACCTTCTTCAAGACGAAGGAGCATTTCTCTAAGTTAGCATATAACTTGTGTTGCCGCAGAGTGTGGAGGACATGTTGAATGTGTTGCAACTGCTCTACCCAACTCTTATTGAAGACAAGGATGTCGTTCAGATATACAACCACAAAGGAATTAGTGAAGGGCCACAAGGTGTCATCCATCGACCTCATGAAGGTGTCTAGGGCATTTGTCAAGCCAAAGGGCGTGACCAACCACTAGAAAAGGCCTTATTCAGACTTGAAAGCGATCTTCCATACATCAATATGTTCTATGGGGACCTAGTGGTCAAGAAGGTCATCAGTCTGAGGAATTAGGTATTGAACCCTAACTGTGATTTTGTTTAGATCTCTATAATCAGTACAATTTTTTTAGGTCCCATATTTCTTCTGTACGAGAACGATTGGGCTTCAGCAGGGTGAGAAGCTTGGTCAAATGTGCCCTTTTCAAAGCATCTCTTGGATCTGGCACTTGATTTCCTCATTTTCCAGGAGAGAGTGTTCCTACACTTTCTTGTTAGTGAAATGTGTTCCAAGATTTAGCTCAATTGAATGCTTGACTTACTGTGCAAAGGCACCCGGGTAGGTGAGGTGAAGATATCACAATATTCTTCCACAACCTTGTCCACTTTCTTCTACTACGTAGAGGAGCCTTGTGGATAGGCCATGGATTTGGTCATGACCTTCCATTCACTCTGAAAGTGAATCATGAAGAGGAAAAATATCCTAGTCTAGGAGATGACCTTCCTCTATTGATTAGTTGAGACCAAAGAAACTGGGGTAGGTGGAAATACCTCTGAGATCCTGTACAATTGTTTGCTCACAGTTTCAATGACACTACAAGGTCTAGACTCATATACAACATGATGTTTCCACATATATGGTTGTCCTAAAAGAACATCACAAACTTCAAGTGGGGAAACATCACATAATACCTCATCCTTGATGGGTTTGATCACGTAAGGCAAGCAACACTATTGGTTGACGTGGAGATCTCGTCCTTGGCTAAACCACCCGGTGTTCTATGATTATGGATGTGGTGTTGTCAACAACTCCAACTGCTTCACAACATTTATTAAGATGAGATTATTTTTTCCTCCACTATCAACAATGAAATGTAGCGGAGCACCCTTCACCCACATTTGCAAGTGAAAATGACACAAACCTTCCTCTGGTTCTTCTAGTTTGTGTGGCTGGATATTGATGGAAGCGACTGTGGCACTGGGTTTTGCATCAATGATCCACTCCGCCTTGTCTGGATTTCAATCAGAATCTAAGCATGGATATGAGTCTGAGGCTTTCATCCTGATCACCAACGACTGCTTCAAGCGATATTCATTGGTGTTGTGCCAGGGGATTTTATGGAATTCATACCACTTCGCAGTGTCTTTCTTCATCTTCCCATTACCCTTCTTTGTTTTCATCTTAGACTGGTTTTCCTATGATTTTCCATCATTGCTTTATCAGTTGTTCTATGTTTTGGGGTTTCCTTTGCTCAGTTTATGCTGTGATACATTAGTAGATCCAAACTCCTGCTTATTCATATGCTTAAATTTTTGCTTGATTTTGACAGCATATCGATAAGAAACTCCCAGCAATGAGATGTCCAGAAACTCCATTTCTATTTGGATGTATCTGTGTAGGGCCCCACGATATTTTAGAACCAGATGCCACTCAAAGTCATTGATACCCAACTTGGTGCATGTTATCATAGGATTTTTACGTATTCCAAAGCCCCAACACTAGTCCCCAAATCCACGTAACTACATAAAATCCTACCATTGCCACCTTAGTAAGAAATACCCTCTTTCTTGTGTTTGAAGAGGTCCACCACAAGGGTACGCTTCCCTGGTGACCTCAAGGGATCAAAGTGGCAAGTTTATTATCCAAGCTCATCACCCCCTCTCTTGATCACCTAAGTCAGAGGTTTTTGCTTGATTTTGACAGCATATCAATAAGCGACTCCCAACAATGAGATGTCCAGAAACTCCATTTCTATTTGGATGTATCTATGTAGGGCCCCACGATATTTTAGAACCAGATGCCACTCAAAGTCTCTAATACCCAACTTGGTGCATGTTATCGTAGGATTTTTACGTATTCCAAAGCTCCAACACTAGTCCCCAAATCCATGTAACTACATGAAATCCTACTATTGTCGCCTTAGTAAGAAATACCCTCCTTTTAGTGTTTGAAGAGGTCCACCACAAGGGACGCTTCCCTGGTGACCTCAAGGGATCAAAGTGGTAAGTTTATTATCCAAGCCCATCGCCCCCTCTCTTGATCACCTAAGTCAGAGGTCTATGTCTGTGAAATTGAGGAAGAATCCCTAGTGACCTCAAGGGATCAAAATGGCAAGTTTATTATCCAAGCCCATCGCCCCCTCTCTTGATCACCTAAGTCAAAGGTCTATGTCTGTGAAATTGAGGAAGAAAAAAATGTTTTGGGTACAAACAAATTACAACATATATATGATATTTCCAAGTACTAGTATGTAATATAAACCTCAAGAGACAATAGAGAATGAAAGTTAATGATGGTTAATACAAAATTGTAGCAATACAACAATTTACAACAATTATAGTTTTTTAACAAGAGCAGAGATCAAAATTGCATGAAATGACATAGCACATATACAATAGATCAATATCCAAGTTTTTTATGTCGAGAGACTAGAGAGTTTCTAATACCAACATCTCGACTTCTCGTGGGGCTAGGCGGGAAGAGACATCTCGACTTCTCGTGGCGCTAGGCAGAAAGAAACGGGAAAGTCAGGAAATATTATTATTATTAATATTATTAAAGAAATAAAACATTAACAAATAAAGATGATAAATAAAGAAAATAATATACATATAAAATATTGAAATAGTAAATAATGATATTCATTGTGAATTGTGTTTTGTTTGTTTCATTGTCTTTAAAATACTATTATTAAAGAAATAAAATATTAACAAATAAAGATGATAAATAAAGAAAATAATATACATATAAAATATTGAAATAAAAAAATTGAAATGGTTTTTTTTTAGTTTTTTTTTTCTAGTTACATAATTAAAATTAAAATAAAATAGATAAAAAATAACATAGAAACAAAATCAGAGCCAAAGATGATTTTTATTGATGAAATATTTACATATTTCCTGAGATCCTTTTAGGCTTTCTAGCCTTTGAGAAAATGTGGACCCTGAGTGAAACTCTATTTTAGGTGGTTATCTGCTTCACACTAAAATGGTTAAGTGCGAAAGTAATTTAGCAAAGAAGATCACACATGCTTGAATGTGAATAGTGAAGCTTTAAGGTTATCATTTACATATGAGAAAACTGGTTAACCATGAGAACATAAGCACAATACAACAAACTCAAACAAATAAACAAGTTACTTCAATGATGCCATCAATCTCCATTTTCCAAGCTCCTCTTGCTACTCTACAAACCACCCATGCTATCAACAACTCATCAAATCCCTTGAAGAAAATATGCAAAGTGTGAATGATGAAAAGATTTACAGGGTTCTCTCTTGCTCCTAGAATACCTCTCATGATTTTTTCCCTTTGTGTTTGTGTTGGCCGCTCGTTGTTTCTTTTATATATTCAGATAGGTGGTTCTAGCAGTTATGGTGGTTTAACGAAATAAATTACTAACTATATCCATCTCCCTTGTTTTTTTTTAATAAACTAAAGTTCCTTCGTTTACAAATATTTTTATTTACGTGTCGAATATTTCTTCTGGAAGTCTAATAATTCGTGGCACAAATGCAACTTCTTTTCCAACCCCATGTTTATACTTGTAACGGTCATTAAAGTCATGTTTTGTGTTTCTTCCCATGCCATCATCTAAAAATCGCTGAGGTGGATTTCAGTAATTCGTCAATGCATCGTAGGATTGGGAATACAGGTCCGCTCTGGTGTTTTTGATGGACCATAAAGTAACTCAAAAAAACTTATCATTTCTCTCTGGACCGGATCGTTCCACAGTCTGTGAAATTACATATATCTCAAAGTTGTATAGGCTTGAAGAAGTGTCATCAATGCTCGGTTTCCAAGAGGACGCACAATAACATCGCTGGGCTATTTAAGTATGTGATTGATAATTTTCACTTGAAATTGGGAGATATCACCTTTATATAAAAAATGGAGAAGTTGTTTATAACAAATGCCAAAGATTACCTTAACACCTTTGAACTCTGAAATTGGGAGATATCACCTTTATATAAACAATGGAGAAGTTGTTTATAACAAATGCCAAAGATTACCTTAACACCTTTGAACTCTATGTATGTTCTAAAGAGAGCCTTTTGTACTTCGAACGCATGTATATTTCCCATGAAACGATGGTTAGAATGATATAATGGCCAGCATGGTCTCATTCCAGAATTTGCTCTATACCATTTAATAAATTAACCATGTCATGTAAATTAATACAAGAAAACTTTATGATTCATTAAGACACCCTCCGATCCAAATTAACATAGCCATATCCTCTTTTGCTTATAAAAAGGCATGGAAATAATGTCAAAGCCACAACCCTCCAAGAACATGGAATAATTCTATGTCATAATAAGAAATAAATGATAGGCATGAAGAAAAATGGATCATAGCAAAGATAAAAGGATAAAAGGGGTATTATGTTGGGTGAGTGAACTTTAGATAATTGGTTTACTTTCTCTTTAAAAGTCATGTTAATTAAGTGAGGCATAGGATAAGATAGGCTGATGAGCAGAAGTCGAAAATATATAAGGTCAATATGTTATTTATGAGTGAAAAATGGTATATGAGAAATGGGAAATGGGGGTTAAATTATGATACTTCTATAACATCAACAAATTTACCAAGCACCATATCATCCTTGTTGAATGCTCGTAGTAAACATGTGTCTATTTCAAAGTTTGTAACTTGTGCAACTTCAACACTGATCAACCATCATGTTTGGTCATTAACAACTACTCTTTATAATCACTAAAACATTCCTAAATGGTGAAAAACTTGACGATATAATCGAGTCATCCAAGGTCTGACTAGGTGGTGAAGTTTTAAATGTATGATAGCAGTTTGGCGAGATTGCGCAAGATTTTTTGCAAGTATTGAAAATCGAGGGGAATTCAAGCAATGCTTTGTCGACTAAGTATTGTTGACCAAAAATGTAGTCAACACAAGTGTTCCAAACAAGTTATGAGTATGTCAACTAGTTGTTACAGTGAATTATGTAGCAAATTGTAGCAAATTAGATGGTTGTAGCAATGTTTTGCAACAACACCAAAATTAATGAATTGTCCTAAGTTAGAGTTGGAAAAATTAGTAGAAAGTCTTAGAGAATAAGATTTCAGTGTTGTTTGATTAGATTCATGTAACAAGAGAGAAAGTAAACTAGTGCCTTTTGGGATATGGAGTCTTTTGTAACAACAATAAATATGCAATTGGAGGATGATGATAGCAATGTCTTATTGGACAACTAAGAGGGGGGGGTGAATCAGTTGTTACCGAGCTTAAACAATTAAGCTCATTTTAAACTCTTTACAAAGCACTCAATGACAATCACAATAATGCAGGGCAATAAGCAATAGCACATTCAGCATCAGTCACACATATGAGATACACAGAGACAAATTTTCTTGAGGAAACCCATACAAGGTAAAAACCTCCTCTTCTTTATATGATAAGTAATATTTACATTTTTTTTACATTATCATACACATGAGCACCAACTCATAATGAGACTGCAACCTCTATTTTGCAAGCTGCTACTTGTTGAGAGCACCCACTCTATGGATTCTCTAGCACCGACTAGAAGGAAGCACCAACTCCCTGTGTGTTCCAGCATCAACTGGATGGAAGCACCAACTTCCAAGCATATAGGCACCCACCTATAAACAGAGAACAACAGTCCTCCCTGCCACCCTCGTTTCTCTGGCTACAACCAGATGGAAGCTACAACTCCCTATGTTCAAGCACCCACTTGAACCTCTAAGGACAACAGTCCTCCCTAGCACCTCCCTTCCACCCCTAACATATAATTTTTTCTAATGAAACTTATCACAGTGATACAATATTGATCATTGGCTTACCAGACTTATCATTGTTCTACTACATTGCGCTGCTCTGTCTGCATCAGTGTCTGTTGCACACTCCTCTATGATTTATGTTCTTCTCACATTATGCACTGTGTGTCATCTCAATTTCATCCACCATTCCTCTGCTCTGTATTTCAGTTGTTGTACATTTATTCTTCTACTCTCCTGAATCCCCCACAACAACAGCACCCCTCTCTTCTTTCTTCGGCCTTCTTATAGTCTCTATGCACCTTGTGCATGCTCTATACGCAATGCTTTTGCATGCTCTTCGTGTCGAGTGTTCTACCTATTCATCATTGCAACTCTTCAGCTTCTCTGGTTGTTAAGCCCATGTGTCCATCATCACTTGGTGTTATGCTGAGATTCCTTAGCCTCTTCAACAGCTGAGACTCTTTGTCTTCTATGTCATAGTCGAGCTCATCCTTTCTGTTGCAGTTACAGACTTCAATGCTCAACCATCTGTCCATTGCCTCCATGAACAGTCTTCATTCTACTGGCAGATTCCTTGTGACTCTTCAGTTCCTCTAGCAATCACACAGAAGTCTCTTCGAGTCCTCTGGTAGAAACCATCAGTGGTTTGTAGTTGTTACACTATGAACCTCCAAAGAGTGCTTCAGCAACTGAATCGCCACTGAACGATTAACTGTGAAGAGCAACAGTAGCCCTTCGATCATATTCCTGAATAACCTGCACCGTTGGATTGGATCTGTGGGATCTTGCGTTTATTTCGCATTTCAGCATTTTGGAAATTCGACATTCCTGTGGTAAAGTTTCTTAACGCTCCATGTCGCGGTCCCCGAAACTCTGAAAAAGGAGCTTAGCTGGACATACTCTTCTCTACAGCTCTTCGACGATGTGACCATCGGCTGTGACCACAGCCTTATTCAAAAACTGCATTTCACAATTTCGTTTTTTGGCACTTCGGCATTTCGGCACTCCTGTGGTGAGGTGTTTCGACATTTCACAACTTCGGGTTTCGCAACTTCGTCACTCCTGTGATGAAAATTCCTTGACATTTGCATCTCCTGGTATCCAAAATTGTCCTCCTTCTTCCGGGATTTCGACGTTTCGCATTTCGTGATTCCAGGACTCCTGATGATGAAGAGTCTTGACTCTTCCAACTTCTGGTATCCGAAACTGTCCTCCTTCTTCTGGGATTTCATCATTTTGCATTTCGCGATTCTGGGACACCTGATGATGAAGAGTCTTGACTCTTCCCACTCCCAGTATCCGAAACTGTCATCCTTCTTCTGGGATTTCGGCATTTCGCATTTCGCGATTACGAGACTCATGATGATGAACAGTCTTAACTCTTCCAACTCTCGGTATCCAAAACTCCGAAATGGAGTTATTTCCCGATCTGCGAAACACTTTGTTTATGTGCCTATTTCAGGATTTCGAGATTCCAGATTTCGCAACTCCGGGACTTCTGTGTTGAAGAGTCTCAGCTCTTGACTTCTCAATCTCCCGGTATCCAAAACTCCGAAATGGAGTTATTTCCTAATCTGCTAAACTCTTTGTTTATGTGCCTATTTCGGGATTCTGGATTTCCCAACTCTGGGACTCCTATGTTGAAGAGTCTCATCTCTTGACATCTCAATCTCCCGATATCTGAAACTCTGAAATCGAGTTATTTCCCGATCTGCTAAACTCTTTGTTTATGTGCCTATTTTGGGATTCTGGATTTCTGATCTTGCCATCAATGACAAGAAAATATGCCTGTAAACATGCAAACAATCTCCCCCTTTGGCATTGATGGCAACTCTGAATAGTTGTGCCAATCTGTTTGTACCTCCACCTGTAGCATTTGGTCCCGACCATTCCTTTTCTCCCCCTTTGACATCAATGTCAAAGAAAAGCACGCTCCCCATGAACTGTTACAGTATGTTTAAGAGGTATCAGATATTCAAACAATACAAACTCCCCCTAACAAGATGGGCTCTTTTAGATGTGAGACGGGATGACACCCAACTTCTGTCGGAGATATTCAAATGGTGTCTTGGCTAGGGGTTTATTAAAGATGTCTACAATTTGTTTTGTGGTTGGAATGTAATGGACCTAAACAATCTAATTGGTGACCTGCTCTCTCAGAAAATGATATTTTATGGGAATATGCTTGGTCTTGGAGTGGAATATAGGATTTTTAGACACACTGATGGCACTAGTGTTATCACAATGAATTGGGATCGGTGTAGCGTATTTTATCTCCAAGTCTACAAGTGTCTGAATCATCCATAATACCTTATTGCAACAGGTAGTAGCAGCAATGTACTATGCCTCTCTAGTTGATAAAGAAATGGAACCCTACTTTGTACTAAGCCATGCTACTAATGAGTCACCCAGGAAGAATGCTCCTCCACTGGTTCTTTTTCTCTCATCAACACAGTTTGCCCAATCTTCATCTGAATAAGCAATCAACTAGAAATTCTGATTTTTGGGATACCACAGACCATAAGTCATTGTTTCTTTCAAATACCTAAATATCCTTTTGACAGCTTGCAAATGACTCTGTTTAGGTGCAGACTGATATCTTCCTACGATTCCTACAGCATGCATTATGTCTAGGCGAGATGTTGTGATGTATAGCAGGCTGCCTATCATTGATCTATATGAGCTTTGATCAACATCAGGTGAGTCATCATCTTTGCTTAATTTACATTCAGTAACCATAGGTGTACCCACAGGTTTAGAATCTTCCATTTGAAACCTTTTCAACATTTCTCTTAGATATTTTTCTTGAGAAATGAACATCCCTTCAGACCTCTGAGTAATTTGCAGACCAAGAAAAATGGCAGTTCTCCTATCATAGACATTTCAAACTCAGACTCCATGGCAGAAGAAAGACATTGTACCAATGAATCCTTATTACATCCGAAGATGATGTCATCTACATAGACCAATACGATGAGTAGATCATTATCCTCTGTTTTAATATACAGATTGTTGTCAATTGTTCCTCTCTTGAACCCTTTGTCTTTGAGATACGTATCCAGTCTGTGATACCAGGCTCGAGGGGCTTGTTTTAACACATATAAATCTGTATTCAGCTTGCATACTAATTCAGGGTTATCAGACAGTTTGAACCCCTTTGGTTGTTCCATATAGACTTCTTCACTTAAATCTCCATTTAGAAAAGTTGACTTGACATCCATTTGATAGACTTTAAACCTTTTATGACAAGCATAGGCAAGAAACATTTTGATAGCTTCTAATCTTGCTATAGGTGCAAATGTTTCATCAAAATCCAGTCCTTCTATCTCAGCATATTCCTTACAGACCAACCTTGCTTTGTTCCTGACAACTTGTCCCTACTCATTCAACTTATTCTTAAAGATCCATTTGGAGCCAATGACATTTTTACCTTCAGGTCTATGAACCATCTCCCACGTATTGTTTTTCTCAATATGATCAAGTTCATCATTCATTGCTTTAACCCGATGGTCATCTTTGTTGGCTTCATTGAAATTCTTGGGTTCGAGCATGGATATGAAAGCTATATGAGATTGTTCGGTGTTTTTTATTAGTTTTCTCTTGGTTTGTACACCTTTGTCTTTTTCTCCAATTATCTGACTTGCAGGATGATTCTTTTGAATGATTCTGGAGAAGGAATTTGTAGTTGACTG
>ML816417.1:59952-77761 GCA_009831015.1 Picea engelmannii | reverse complement strand
CATCTCCTTAGAAAATTGTATGACTTATCACTATTACATATTAATGATACAATACATAATAATCATCCTATGACTATTATTACATGATATTGATTTATTACATCATGATAATAAATGTAATATACTTCAGGTATATTATGGCGCATGTGGGGTGTACGTCTTGGCCCATTGACAATACAAACCATGGAAAAATGGACTCAAGCGTGACTATGGAAAGATAGAGCACACCATTGTGGAAAGAGTTGGGCTCACATGTAGACAGACATTGTGCTCCATAGACAGGAAATAAATGAACACACTAAGGATTTGGGAGAACTTGTTTAAGACATAAAGTAAGGTTGTTGGAGATACCCTTGTTTGTGGACATATGGGGCATGGTGAACAATTTAGATAGAGGTTTGATGAGAAATGGTGCCTAGACTTATATGGACTGGTGGTGTTAGGTGATCCACACTTGGGGATTTCAAAGGGTGGTCGAGGTGCCATCTTTAGGTACAATTTATCGTGGATCTCACTCGTTAAGTGTAACCCCTTGGGAAGGAATCCATCAAGAATGTATTCACTAAATTCCTTGGTGATTGGATGAACTTGGAAAGAGTTTCCTTTGGTGCACTTGAGATGGATCGGATGATTTGTCCCACTTAGGAGAAGTTGGGCGCACTTGGGTGAAGATAGAAGGATTGATCAGATGAACTCATGGGTGTGGATGACCTCATAGATGCAAACTACCTAGGCATGGATGACTTGGGAATATGGGTCGACTAGGTGACTTGGATGTAGACACGACACAAGATGGAACGATTCAGTGAATGTCAACTTAAGGTGAACTTGGGGTGAACGTCAAGGGTTTGGCACTACAGACGATTGGGACTAGCTAAGTGATTGAGACAGAAACAAGACTTGTATGAGGTAGGCTTGCAAAAGCTTCAGGGATTGGTGTCCAAGGTGGTAAGGAAAACTTGATGGAAGATATTTTTCCTTAGTTACTTTCTATTGATGTAATTGGGTTGCAAGTAGTGCTCGAGCTCCCCCATTGTATCATATGTAATATTCTTATATATATATGAGTAAGGGTTTTAGGAAATGGCTTGCATGTCACCCGTCCACATTTATTGTATTAAATTTGGGTGTTCAATATGTATTGAATTTTATGGTTCTATGTATTATTATGTTTCCTAAGTGTTAAATTGGATAATTATAAGTATTGCAACAGAATGTTTTAAGGTTTTGGTTGGACACACACCTAGTGTGATTATTGGATAATTTAAAGTTGAGTAGGACTTGGCGCATCCAACTATGGTAACTTAAAGCAAAGTTATGGGAAAACTTTAAGTGAAGAGGCATAATTCGATTGTAGTAGGTTTAAGTTGGTCAAGCCATTGTAGCCAAGACAACGTGGTGTCGCATGACCTTAGGTGTCGGAAGGACTTGGGTGCACCAAGTCAAGGAAAAAAATATAGGAATACTACAGGTCAATGACAATGATGTTCAAGCCAAATTTATCATGTAACTTACCTCTGTCAACTTCATGGATAAGTTTATCTTTTCCCAACTCTATCACAAATGCCTCTATTTGTTGTTTCCTACCACTGCGGTGGTTTCAATATGATATGTCACTACCATCATTGTCTCCTACAATTATAGTCCAACCTCGATTAAGAATACCATCCAAAACATCCAAGTGTCACACGTATTAGACCTACTATTACATATGTACTTCAACTTATTTGTTCAAGCTTCTGCACACTGGTACCCCTCAAATTTTGAACTATTTGGGTAGCTAATCCAACCGTATAACCCAAGTCATGAGAATTCTCATCCCTATGTCCAAATAGTCTTTTCCTTCTGCAATTTAGTCAAACTACACAGCTCTTCATGGACCAAGGCAAGGTCAATACTCTTGCCTCAATTGTCAAGTTTCCTTCTGCAACCCAACATTTTTCCCTCATATTAATTTTTCAAGTTACTTCACTTCTAAACAAAATTTTCTCAAGGAAGCTTCTCAAAGGCACACTATGCTCCACAGCCTTCTCCTGGGCAGTGAGACCACTTATTTTTACTCAATGCAAGTTCAATGACAAGTGGTTGACGAGGCCATCACCATTGTCCCTAGTATGTCTAGAGTTAGCCAAGTCCCATAGAGAGTTAGGAAGATCATCGTAATTTTGTGTCAAATAAATCAATTGAGGCATGTTCGATCCAATTATGTCGTCACCTCCTTCCAACAAACATTCCATATTTGGGTCATTTGGCCATTCATCCTTCCCAATGAGGGTTTGTCCTCTTCCTTGGTCCTCAAATTCAAAGGTTTCCATGTATCTACCTCGTTGTCTTGGTCTATGGAAAGACCTACCCCATACTCATCCAATGTTCCACTAGCTTCTTTGGACAAGACTTTCATTGTCCCCAATTGCTCGCCTAGATTCGAAACATCCTGCCTACTTAGACATGCACCTATCAAAGTGGTTACTACCATCACTATGGATTCCAGTATGGCTTCAAACCTAGTGAGTATTTTCTCCAACACCTTCACTAAACCATTGTCCACCAAATATCATCCAGTACTTCCTCCCAAAGTCCCATCTCCAAGTTGTTTCTCAAGACCAACTCGTCTCGATTCACTATTGCAAAGTTTCTTGGGTCCTTGACTAGTTGTGAAAACCATGCTCAAAGAAGTCATCCAGCTAACATCCTCATGACTTATCCTCACGGTAGGGACAATGCATGGTTCTTGGCCCAAAAATATAACCAATCATTCCAAGTGAGGCATGGGATTTTCATTCTCCCTCCTCGAGAATTCATTCCCAAGAGAAACCTCAAAATCATCCATAGGAACAATGGTGAAACTTGTTGTTCCACTCCAATCTCCAAAAGGAAACTACATTGGTCATACCAATCACCTTTTCTACACCCGAGTTCATTGTTTTGAAGGAGGTTTGTACCGGCTCAAGTTGCAATCCAAAATACCTAGCAACGTCTTCCTTTATAAAATTTTGGGTCACCCCACTGTCAACAATCACAACCAATGAACTTCCATCCAGTATTGTCGGAACATAGAAAACACTTGTAATGTCTTACCCTTGGCTTGTTGTGGATTTCTCCTCCAAGACAACACCCAAGACTTGCAAAACATCAATGGACAATTTTTCCACTTACTCCATAGCAGACAACTTTTGTTTCAATAGAGAATTCTTTGCATAATGGTCCTAAGAACAAATACAACATGAAATAGGATTACGTTTGGCCTTATGGGTGTCTGGATGCTTGGCCTTGTCCTCGCTAGCCTTTTCAAATTACTTTGGCTTTCCCTTGTCCTTCTTCTTGTTTTTTCCATGTTGTTTCTCCCCTTGAGCGACCTCATTGTTCCTTGCACCACCTTTTTCTTATGTCTTATATTCCAACAACTTATATTTTGTGGTGATGGTTTCCACAAGGGTCTGCACATTTTTTTGTCATGAGTCACTTTGCACCCAAGGTTGTAGTCCATTCATAAAATGAAATAGCCTATTTTTTTCTGATATGTCCTTGATTTCCAACATAAGGTCTGGAAACTCCTTGTTATAAGCTTTGATTCATCCTATATTCTTGAGATCCAACAACTAACTTTGCGTGATCCAAGACTGGTTCCCTGACCCAAACTAACTCTTCATGGCAGTTTTCATCTTCATCCAGTTTTAATCTTATCTATAGTGTGCCCAACAACTAAATCTTCCACTCAATTCCTCCACCAGAGCTTCACAATACCTATCAAGAACATTACAACATCATTCACCTTGGATTCATACGAACTTCCATTCCTCTGCTTCAAATACTGCTCATTGTTCCAATAGAAGTTACCAAGTACCTTAGCATTGCAAATGCCATCATACGATTCTAGTTCTTTGATCTTTATTTGCATAGGAATTTACGAACTTTTCCCATTGGAAACAACTCATTTCAATATGTTTATGTTTTCCTCTTGATATTTTATCTGTTCCACAACAGATTTCAACAAATCCTTTGTTGCCTTCAAACTATCATTCACTTTTGGGGTCCTGTCCACAACCAACAATTCTGCATTTTTGTGGCATTACTCCATGGAAACATTGAAGGTATAGCACATGCAGATAATCTCTTCCTACAAATATTGATCCTTCTCGTTCAGCTTGMAAAGGGAGGTTTTCATCTTCTCAACAACCTTCTCCACATTCACAAGTATGTTTTGCATCCTTGGAGTMTTTGGATGTTTCTCATTGTCACTKCCTTATGYATGTGAACCCACCATCATGGCCCGCTCAAGTRCCTAGAGACTTGACCCAAGACCTGTTTCCCTATTCCAAGTCCTTCAYTTGTCTATCAGAGCACCCAAATTGTCACGAATTCATGTCTGTGGACACAATATTTCTCTAATACCAAATTTCATGGACCTACAGTCTGCCTAGATTTTTTTCTTTGACTTGGTGTGCCCAAGTTGTTCTGACAGCTGCAATCGYGTGGCACCATGTTGTCTTGGYTGAAGWKGCTTGACCAACATGTGCCTACTACAACCGAAATGCACCTCTTTACTCAAAGTCTACCCATAACTTATCTGTAAACTATAATAGTTAGATGCACCAAGTACTACCCAAMTTTAGATTATCCAACATTCACACTAGGCATGCATCCAACTRCAACCTAAAAAAATTCTTCAATGATACTTACCAATTTAACACTTAGGGAACATAAGCATACAAGGAACCGTAACATTCAATACATATAGAATATACACACACCACAACACATGTGGATGGGCGGCACCCAAGCCAGGTGCTTAACACCCTTCTTATAAATATAAGAATCTTATATTATACAATGGGGGAGCTCGACCATTGCTTGTAGCTCAATTATAGAGTACAAAAAAACTAAGGCAAGATGCCTTCTACCAAGTCTACCCAACAACCTTGTACACCAACGTTGGAAGCTTATGTGGGCATGCCTCCTACAAGTCCTATATTTGTCTCTGCCACTTAGCCACTCCAAATCAATATGCAATGCTAAACCCTTGAACTAGATTATCACAAACCTCCTTGATGACTCTTGCCACTTGTTTGTTTCCTTGCTTGATTGAATTCTTTAGCTCAATGAGGCTTCCACTTACTTACACAAGCCTCTCCTTTCACTTTTCAATTCATGTTGTACCAAGTGGACCCAAGTTCACCTTAAGTCAATGTTCTTTGAATCGTTCCATCTTGTATGGGTTCCATGTCCAAGATTCCTATCCATCCCATCCGCCCAGGTCATATGTGCTCAATTTTTTCGTGTTTGTGAGATCGTCTAACCATTTTTTGCATCCACACCCAGCTTCTCTCAAGTGGGCCAACTCGTCCAGTCCATCTCAAGTCCATTGAAGGAAAATCCAATCACACCCAAATTCACCTAAGGAATACATGCCCAAGGGATTACACCCGATGAGTGTGATCAACAATTGCAATCTATGACAACTCATGCCCAAAGGCACCTCGACCGTATGTCGCAACCCCCGCATGTGAATCACCTAAATCCAACAATATATATAAGTCTAGGCACCCATTCTCATCAGGCCTCTATCCAACTTGTCCACCAAGCCCCACATGTCTACAGACAAGATTACATGCTACAACCTTACTTTATATTTAGACAAGTCTACCCAACTCCTTAGTGCATCCAAATTGTCTCTGTCAGCGGAGCGCATTGTCTATTTTCAAGTGCACCCAACTTCATCCAACTAGCACCTTTCCAATGGGATAAGGCAATTCTTCCATCAGGCGTCTTGCCAATGGGCCAAGGAAGTCTTTTGTGGCACACCTTACTGACGAGCCAAGGTGACTTAGCCATTTGTGTTGGTTCAACATAGGTGCCCAACGCAACTCTAGGTGAGGTTACTATAGACAACATCCAAGGCATTCCTCTTTATCACTGCATTCATTGAATGATTAATTCCTACTTCTAAATCATGGGTAATGTCTAAATTATATGATGGCTTTGTAATGATTTAGACCAAGCATAGAAGAATAGTAAGAATCAAAGATGAGGAGAAAAGAGAAAAGTTAGGGATGAAGATCAGTTGTGAGATTCATGAATAGATTATGGGAGAAAGTTATGCATATGGTTGAACTAAATATCTAATTATGACATTATGGTCACCTATTGTTATATAAAGGTACCTAATTGTACAATTAAAACACACACCAAGGTAGATTAATGGAAAAGAATTTCCCCTTCTAGGGTTTCTTGAGTGTAAACTCCTTGCACCCTTTGTTTAATAGTTTTTTTGTGTATTTGTTGTTGAATAAAATTCCCAACATTTGGTATGAGTTTAGGTTGTCCCTGAGTGGCTTTGAAGAAGTGTGAAGCGACTTTTTTTCCATAAGAAAATTGCTCATTATATTTATAAAAGGTATGGCGTTACCAAAATTACAAGACTGCTTCCTAGATGGAAACTATATCACCAACCCAAAATTACAATATAGAATGTCTAGTTGAGTACTCAAGAAACTCAAAGTTGATACTTCAAAATATCTTCTATCCGACTCTAAGAGCTTTTACAAGGGAGATAGGCAAGAAAACAAAGATTGTATTTTGTTCCTGAGCAAGATCAATATATATACAAAACTAGTTTCTAAATATCTATGAAAGCCTCTAAAAAAGATAAATATATCGAGTCGGCCCCATTTGTCCATCTTTCCACTAATAGTATGTCAATTTCCCCTCTTGCTCTTGTAGAGCACTCTTGGAAAGTAGGTCCGCCTCCAGATTTAATTCCCGGTAAATGTGTGTGAAGTTGATCTGAGTAAACCCTTTGTCGAGCTCGGAGATTTTTTCTTTCCAGCATTCCAAGGCTATGACTTGTGGTTTTCCTTTATTGTTTAGCCAATATATAATAATTTTGGAGTCTCCCAATACTTGTAAATCCAATATGTGAAGTCTGGTAGCCAGAGTGAGTGTTTCCCAAGCGCCAAGAAGTTCATCTTTAGAATTTGTGCCAGCTCCACAGTTGTAGGTCCATTTAATAATAGTATGATCAGTATGCTTGATCAGACCTCCAGCTCCACTCTATCTGATCAAGCGCCTGGTCTTCCTTGTTGGGCTATGTCTCGAAGATCATTTACCACTCCCATGGTTGGTTTGGTCTAATTTTCAAGATGTCAGAGGACTCGCAGCGGATTTTAGACTCAATGTAGGCTATTAATGGTTACATCCTGATGCTCAAAAGATGGTGGGTTAGTTTTAACCCTTCAATGGAATACTTTTGCTCCTGCCACCTATGGGTCTTGTTGCCTGGTCTTCCTCTACAACTCTGGACAGAGAAATCTCTAGTCGCCATTGGTAATGAACTAGGACATTTTATAAGTCTGGATGAAAGCACACTTAAGGGACCCGACAGAAGGATGGCTAGGATCCTTGTGGAGATTGATATACACTCGGGACTTCTAGAGACCTTGGAAATCTACTGGCGAGGCCACACCATGACACAACGCCTTGATTATCTAAGTATTCCTTTTTGTTTCTCCATCTGACGCAGGACTGGACACCTACGTCGTGATTGCATTGGCGAGTTGGAAGCAGAAGAGTCTGAAGCTTCTTATCTCAGAAAACTCTCTCGGGAGGACTCTCCTGATATAGACTCACTCAACGTTGTAATTGGATACAATGTGGAAGAATGGGACTGACCGACTACTACACAGGACACTCTCTCGGGTACCTGTTGTGAAAACCAGAGACATCTTTTTCTACTCAATGTGTATGGTCGTTGCACGGACATGATCACATTCTGGGATAAAGTCTCCTCACTTGACCTTCTAGCTGGAACAAACCTTATTGTTGCAGGTGACTTTAACTTCACACTATCTGCAGATGAGGTGTGGGGGTGTTATCACATGAAACTATTACGAATAGAAGGCGACAGGCATGAGCACAAGCAGCAGGCAAGTGCGGTTTGCAGCAGCAAAAATCCACTGTGAATTTCGATTTGGCACCATCTCTAGACACAGTTGGAAGGTTTTCACAGTTGGAAGACGAATAAAACTTTGGCGGGGGCGCTAAAATAGTCGGTGCACCTAGATTGCAGACCATGGCCAGATCAAGGGCCACTAGTCATTTCGGCACCACAAACTGCATGGGCGTTAAAATCTGAAGGGTGGGCCGAAATCCAAACCACGGTATTGTGGGGAGGCAATGTGGAAAAAGAGGGTGCATTTTGGGCCCAAAAGCGGTGTTGGTCCAAACCGCTTTTGACGGCCTCGAAATCACGTGTTCGTATAGCACCATATCCGACAGTAGCACGTGACCGCCCCTAGTGGTCAAGATGCATCCCAATCCCGAGGATGATTCAGCCAATAAACAAAGACTGACTTATGTGGCCTGAATCCATCCGCCTGTTCATCGCCCAAATCCATAAGTGGCACGTGGTCGCCCACTAATTGTCGAAGTCGTGCTCCAATCTTGAGGAGGATTCAGTTAATGAACAAGGACTGGTAGCTAAAAACTTGGCTCATTCGATAAATAGAAAGCGTGGAAGCCATAGCCGAGGAGATTGGATTGTCATCCTGAGGTACCACAGAGGGCGGATGCTCTATCAGACCCATGACGATCCGACTTTCCTTCTGATAGAAGAAAGACCCATATTGATCTAAGCTCGTGTCTGACGGGAGGAAATATGCACAGTCTGAAAAAAGGATGGCATAGATGAAAGGATTTGAATGGAATGGCCAAATCATACTCCTTGCAATTGTGGACTGATCTGATTATAAATAGATCAGTTTAAGATTTTAAAAGGGGGGGGTGTTTTTTAGAGGCTGGAGAGCCTAATGAGTTTTATGAGTAGGGCTCTGCATTTTTAGTTTGTAAGCCTGAGGGCTTGGATTGTAAATATTATTTTATTGAAGATTCATTTGACTTATTTTTATCAGACCGTCTTCTTAGTTTACACGATGTTTTGTTTCTTCTTGTATGGATGTAATCTCTCTGATTTACGGATTCCTGAGGCGATGGAGGATATGTTGTCATGATGCCCATCTTTCATGTTTCATCATATATTTTCTATTTTTCTTATTGTCTAGATGTAATCTCTTTGATTTATGGATTCTTGAGGCAATGGAGGATATGTTGTCATCATGCCCATGTTTCATGGTTCATCAGATATTTTATTTTTTTCTTGTTGTTTGGATGTAGCATCTCTCCGATCTATGGATTCCTGAGGCAGTAGAGGATATGTTAGCATATTGCCCATCTTTCATGGTTCATCACTCAGACATTTTATGTCTTCTTTCTTCTCATCACCACCTAAATCCTTTTGTCTAATAGGCAGTTTAAATGTCTTCATTATTCACGATACTTATGACTCCATAACCCAATGGTCCCGAACTGATCTGCAGCAACCTCTGTTATCTTCTCCTTTCTTTGCAGTCTTGTTGATCCACCTACCCAAACCATTTTAATCCATTTTACTTTTTGATGGGTACTAGGTTTATCCTCTTGCAGTTTGAGGGTGACTCTTAGTACTAACATTCACGGCACCATTGACGGGGACGGAAGTGAAGACATCTTCCCTGGGAGAACGACAACGAATAGATCCAATTTTAGATGGTGAACTGAAGTTGGACACATTATTCTGACTGCTTATCATTCACTTGGAGAATCCATGGTTAAAGAATCCAGTGGTGACTCCATAGTTTTAAGAAGTCGTATTTTCATATGGAAGCCATCTTGGCTCGGAGGTTTGCTCCTTTTAATTTCTTTGTTGTTCCTAGTTTTCCAAATGTTGTTCCTACTATAAATGAGTGGGGTGATTTTTTGCCCAGATTTAGAGAACATAGAGATGACAACCCTGCTGAGCATGTGCTTCAGTTTCATGAACTCATGCATCAATGGGGAATACATCATGAAGATGTATTAATGAAGATGTCCATGTACTCATTAGAGGGAGATGCTCGTGAGTGGTATCGATCCTTGCCCCCTACTACCATCTCCTCCCTGGAAGAGTTTCATGCAGCTTTCAATATTCATTCTCAAAATTTTTATTCCTCTAAGTTAATTTGTCATAGTTGTTGTGAGGAGTATAAAGACTTTGTTCAGGATATAGTTGATTCTTATGAAGGCTGTGAGAATGAAGAAGATGCCTTGGATGAGGAATCAACTCTTTCTCTTCCCTATTCATCTACATCAGATGAAAAATGTGTTTGCTGCTCTTATGAAGAAAATGGAAAGGATATTTTTGTTCTTGAAACATATGTTTTTGGCAGTCCTGCTTATGATGAAGAAGTTATTTCAAATACTGACCAAAAACAACCAATTTTTTATGAATATCCCAATGAAGATGATGAAGAGCAGATATTTTTCATGGCTTCTTCTGAACCTTGTAGCATGGTTCTCGTATATGATAATTATGGATCTGAGCCTTGGGAGAGTCATGAAGGAGAAATGGAAGAGATAAATGTGCAGCTTATCTCATCTCCAACACTTATAAATGAGCATCATGATAAAGAGGAGCCTTCCATTGATATACACGAGGATATTTCTTGCCATCAACTAGTAGATGTTACCAGAGAAGGAAAAAGAGAAGTAGATCAGTAGCCTACATCATCCTTTCACTCACATGTGCTTGCCACAGACATTCAACCATATGTGAGCAGTTGTGAAGCAGAGCAGTCTTTCTGTTACCAACCTAGTAGGTTTTATCACCTATTTTATAACCATGTAGGAGAATACATGGAGTTGCATTTCCTCAAAGCATTGGAGCTTGTAAAATTATTCATCTTATCATCATTTGGGGGTATTGTCAGTGATCCAAAACATGTTTTCTTTCTATTGTCATACTTCCCTTACATTTTGTGGATCATTTGTAGTGAAGAGAAGAATTGTATTACCAGAGAGTTTTGGTGTCTATGGTGGAAGTTTGTTTTCACCTAGCACATTGTAAAAATTCAATTAGTCTAGGATTGTACATAAATAAGCTCCTTCTTGAACGTATGTGTTTGTTTTCTTTTTGTAAGTAGAGTAGTGTACATTTCAGCTTGTTTCCTTCAGCAAATTTATCTGAGCTTGACTCCACAACCCAATAGCTAAGGCACTAGAACTGCTTGTTCTTGGTAACTCACATGGAGCATGCCATCCCCTGTGGAGCCAAATGTTATCACATGAAACTATTCAGGGTCACAGTCGACAACCATGAACATAGACAATAGGCAAGTGTGGTTTGCAGCAGCAAAAATCCATAGTACATTTCGATTTGGCACCATCTCTAGACACAGTTGGAAGGTTTCCACAGTTGGCAGACGATAAAACTTTGGCGGGGGCGCTAAAATAGTCGGCACGCCCAGATCGCATACCACGTCCAGATCAAGGGTCACCAGTCATTTCAGTGCCACAAATTGCATGGGCATTAAAACCTGAAGGACGGGCCGAAATCCAAACCATGGTATTGTGGGGAGGCAACATGGCGGAAGAGGGTGCATTTCGGGCCCGAAAGCGGTGTGGGTCCAAACCGCTTTCGATGGCCCCAAAATCACGTGGACTGATTTGAATGGAATGGCCAGATCATACTCCTGGCAGTTGTGGACTGATCTGATTATAAATAGATCAGTTTAAGATTTTGAAAGGGGGGGGTGTTTTCAAAGGTTGGAGAGCCTAGAGAGTTTTATGAGTAGGGCTCTTAATTTTTAGTTTGTAAGCCTGAGGGATTGGATTGTAAATATTATGTTATCAAAGATTCATTTGAATTGTTTTTATCATACCATCTTCTTAGTTTACACGTTGTTTTGTTTCTTCTTTTTTGAATGTAATCTCTATGATTTATGGATTCCTGAGGCGATGGAGGATCTGTTGTCATCATGCCCATCTTTCATGGTTCATCAGATATTTTTTGTTTTTCTTATTATTTGGATGTAATCTCTCTAATTTATGGATTCCTAAGGCGATGGAGGATATGTTGTCATCATTCCCATCTTTCATGGTTCATCGGATATTTTCTGGTTTTCTTCTTGTATGGATGTAGCATCTCTCTAATCTATGGATTCCTGAGGCGGTAGAGGATCTGTTATCATATTGCCCATCTTTCATGGTTCATCATTCAGACATTTTTTGTCTTCTTTCTTCTCATCACCACCTAAATCCTTTTGTCTGATAGGCAATTTAAATGCCTTCATTATTCATGATACTTATGACTCCATAACCCAATGGTCCTGAACTGATCTGCAACAACCTCTGTTATCTTCTCCTTTCTTTGCAGTCTTGTTGATCCACCTACCCAAACAATTTTAATCCATTTTACTTTTTGATGGGTACTGAGCTTATCCTCTTGCAGTCCGAGGGTGATTCTCAGTGCTAACAGGGGGGATTCAACATTACAAGACCAGGTGGTCGCACAGTTAAGAGCGATTTTCCTTGGAAATAATCTAGTGGATATCCTCCCGGCTATTACAATTCCTACTTGGAGGAATGGTAGAGTGGGTTTGGAGAGCATCTCAAAGAGGTTGGACCGTGTTTTCATTTCTGAAGATCTCCTACAACATTTGGGAAGGTAGAGATCCTGGGTAGAATACCCCTTTCTCTCAGACCATGCCCCTGTCTTCTTGCAGCTTGACACTTCTATTCATCGACCGACTTACCCTTTTAAGTTGAATACGGTGTGGCTTCAGGATCCAGATTTTTCATGGTTAGTCACTGAGGTCTGGACATACTAGAACTTCCTTCAAAAATTAGACTTACAGAGACGATTAGCGTGGAAATTGAAACACTTGAAACAAAAGGTTAAAAGTTGAGCTAATCTACAGAGAATTAAAAAATCATATAGATTAACACAGCTGGAAGAAGGCATTCTGACTTTGATCCTCAATTACTCATCGGGGACTAGGCCACCCGAATAGGACCATACCTTAAGGACTTTAGAGGAAGAAAGGAACAAACTTTTACTGGCCAAAGAAGAACTATGGCGACAGAGGAGCAGGGCAACCTGGATTAAGTGCGAGGATCAAAATACTAAATTTTTTCACCATTTTGCAGCTACATAAGAAACCGCTAGCATATTTGGGAATTAAAGTTAGATGATGATGTAATTATCTCAAAACAAGAAAATCTTATTACTAAGGCCCACCGTTATTTCAAAATCTCTTACAGTGATTCGGGTCTTATAAATTATATTGACCAAGCCACCATCATCAGCCATTTTCCTAGACTTGTTAGTGAGGAGGAAGTTGCACAACTCTCTAGAGCCTGTACTAAAGAGGAGATCTAGAATGTTCTTAATTCTTTCACAAAGAACAAAAGCCTTGGACCCGACGGATGCACCGTCAAGTTTTATCTACACTTCTTCGAGCTTGTAGGCTATGATCTGCGGGATTTGGTTGAAGATTCCAAGAATAGAGACGGGGTTAACCGAGCTATAAACTCAACATTCTTGGAACTTATTCCAAAAGCTAACAATTTGACTACCCTTGGAGACTACAGGCCTATAGCATTATGCAACCTATGCTATAAGATTATTTCAAAAATCGTAGCTAATAGGATCAAACCTTTCCTATCTAGAATTTTATCTAGAGAATAGTTGGGTTTCCTTCAAGGGCGACAGATCCTCGATGCCATTGGTACTGCACATGAAGTTATCCACAACATTAAACTGAAAAAGTCACAGGCACTTATTTTAAAGTTAGACCTCAAAAAATCTTTTGATTGTATTAATTGGGACTACTTGAGATTAATTCTCTTACAATCTGGTTTTGGTATTCATTTCACAAAGTGGATTATGGGCAACATCTCTAGTGCTTCTATAGCGGTCCTGGTAAATGGGGAGGCAACCCCTTTCTTCCAGAATGAAAGAGGCTTGAGGCAGGGTTGCCCACTCTCACCCTTATTGTTCATCATGGCAATGGAAGGTTTAAGCATTCTTCTCAAAAACAGTCAGCACAGAGGGAGATTAATCGGAATCAAAGTTTCAAGGTTAGTTAGGATCCTTCACATTTTTTTCGTGGATGACGTTATTCTAATGACTAGAGCTAACTTACAGGAATGGAAGGAGATAGACTCCATTCTTAAAACCTTTTGTCTAACATGGGGGCTTCAGATCAACATGACAAAATCTACCTTTCACTATTCCGGTATTTCAGAGGTGGACTTAGAATCCTTCAAAGCCATCTTCTCATACAACTTCATTGAGAACTTTATTGGCCTGAGATATCTCAGATTTTTTCTCAAATCAAACAGATATAAAGCGGCGGATTGGAGGTGGTTACTTATTAAATTTGAAAAAAAAATTGGGTTATGGTGCAATAGGTGGCTTTCGCTCGGGGGGCGATTTGTACTGAAAAAAACCGTCTTGGAAAGCCAAGCAGTTTACTGGATGGCGTTGTTTGCTATTCCAGTAACTATACTTAACAAGATTTGACAGTTGATCTTCACGTTTCTCTGGTCGGGAGGCAGCGACAAAAAGCACTTACATATCTGCAATTGGGACTATATTGCTAAACCAAAACCTGTAGGTGGTTGGGGCTTGAGAAACATCTTCTTTTTTAACAAAGCTCTGGCGACCAACACACTATGGCGATTGCTAACGAAATATGGGATCTGGCACCGGGTCATTATTGGGAAATATCTTCCACATAGTTCAGTTTCGTCCTGGCTCAGACAAACATGTTCCAGCCCACCTAATGCTTCCCAGATTTGGAAATCGCTTCTGAAATCCTTGCATATTATCCAGCATTGGCTTTGTTGGAAACCTAGGTTGGGCCACTCTATACACGTGGGCCGAGACGCCATATTGGGGTTGTGGTCTTCAGCCTACCTGTCTTGAGAGCTCATGCCTGTATTACACCCACATAATATCTTCTACCTCTTCCAGCCCAAGGGCCCCATAGTCCCGGGGACTCTTTACTCAGTGGAAGGATGGCACAGGCCTTGGCCTTACGAGAAATCTGGCAATGGAATGGCATTGATTCAACGGGGCACTTCATGGAGCGGGGATACAACTTCAGGACCACGCTGACGAGCTGCTTTGGAATGGGGGATATAGATCCGAAAAAATTACTGCTAAAAATATATATGAGGCTTTAGCTTCATCCATCTGGAACCAGAAGTGCACTGGTTGGAGGAAGAATTTTTGGCACTGGAATATCCCATTAAAAATCAAACTCTTCACCTGGTTAACAACAACAAACAAAATTCTGACATGGTACAACCTACAACATCGTGGATGGGAAGGACCGAAATTTTTCCACCTTTGTCGTTTGGACTCTGAATGCATAACACGTCTTTTTGTTAACTATACTTTTACACAGCGGGTTTGGAGCAAAATCATAACTACTCTGAAGCTCAGGACTACTTGGATGGGTCCCTCCGTGAGCATTTGTTTGGAGGACTGGGCAAAGAAGGTGTCATTGTATCCACATCTCCCCTCCATGGTCAGTTGGCATATCTAGTTGGAGCGCAACAAGTCTATCTTCGAACAACTTCTTCCTTCTATCCATACAATTTATTACAAGATTTTGGGTGGTCTGGAGGGTGCCAAGACACTAAAAGAACCAATACCAAGATTTTTACAGCCTACCTTACAATTGGGCAAGACAACTGACTTGTTTGATAGTGCAGCACAAAACTTTAGTCAACAATGTGAAGCGACTTACCAAAAGAGAAGTGGGGGACTTGTTGTAGAAAGCCATGTCATTTCATAGAACGTTTAGCCTATGTCTATTTAATTTGGAATTAGAGAGGAGTAGAGATAATATCGTGAGACCGGTGCAATGGAATTAGAGAGGAGTAGAGATAATATCGTGAGACCGGTGCAAGAAAAAAATATAGTTTCTGTATGGTCAAGGTGATTGCTCAATTCATTAATGCTGACGGCGATGACAGTTTCATCGCCCAGCAGTAGTACTTCCCGTATAATTGCCCCATCTCCCAATCCGAATCCAAATTCATTGTCTTCCCTAGAGACTGCCAATGAAAAATCCTCGTCTACATATCATTGAACCAGGACTTCTGTTGTTTTTCCTATGGCATTGAGGAGGGTTTCCATATTTACAACTGTGATTTGTTCAGAGAAGCCTTCAGAAGAAACTTCAACAGTGGCAGTATTTGGGGTTGTGGAGATGTTATTACGATGTAATCTTTTTGGCCCTGTGGGCAGGGATTTGAATCCCTGGTACCCACCCAATAAGGTCATGATCTGGGACAATCATCAGAGCTGTTGTATCATGGAATTGTCCTTCAGGTTTGAGGTTTGAACCATGAAGCTGAGATGGGATCGAATTGTACTGGTTTTAGAGCACAGGATTTATGTTTACAATTTTGTGGCTTTGAAGTTGTTGCATCAGATTGAGATGATTGCAAACCCTTAGGGTTTCTGTATTGTTTCTCGTGCTCCCAATAGCTTCATGTTGGTGTGCTTGGGTTTGCACCATGGGAAGATGAGAGTCGAGCATTATGGCCTCAAGAGGACCAAGTTTATTACTGCCTATGACTCTCGCATTGTCTGCAGCTTCCTTGCGACTTCTTCTACTACTCTTAGAAGGATCTTCAACACCTTAGACGCCACTCCACTGCAAGAGGCTTGTAGAGGCGCTGATAGAGCAGAAATCTATAGTTTGGCCTTCTCTTCCAATCGTCAGTGGTTGGCAGTTTCATGCGTCCAGGAAACAGTTAAGATTTTTATGGCTTCAATGAAGCAAGGAATCTGAGAAACATGTATATCATCTCGTCACATGAGAGTTAAATTTTGGGGCCATGGAAATGTGGTTTTTAATTAATTTCCCAGGAAAACCATGATACATGTAGAAGTCTTTATGTTAAAATTGTAAAAGTTTTAAATGAGGCAATGTTAATGTGTAAAAATTAAGTTGAGTGTTAATGTAAGGTAAGAGTCAAAGGCAATTTGTTAGTGGCAAGAGAGTCGTGTAAATTCCATGTTATATTATTCTTTCAAATAAAGTTAGGTTGAGAGTCTAATATCTGAGTCAAGTAAATGTCAAAGGAAAGTTAAAGTCATTAAAAGTTGAAGTCAAATAAACTCAAAGCCATAGTGAAAGTTGAACATTTTGGCAAGTTGAGTCCTTGTCAAGATATATGACTTAAATTTAAGTTAGTATTTGAGTTCTGTCAAATCATGACATTGGTATATCAATAAAGTTTTCCAAACTGTTGTCATAGGGTGTTTCATTGGAGGTTGTACAATGTAACAAGGAAAGTTTGTCAAACTACGGTTATAGGTTGTCTTGCTAGATATTTCCCAACTCAACAAGAAAACATATTTTTATTCAAGTAATTCCAGGTGAATGAAGAAGATTGCAGGGGTAGGTGAAAGAAGATGACAAAGGAAAGTACAAGCAAGACGAAAGAAGAAGAAGAAGATAGAAGACATGAACAAAAGAAGAAAGAGGCAAGACAATATTGAAGAGCAAAGAAACAAGGACAAGGAAAAAAGTTTGGCATAGCAAAAGCAAGAAGAATGAAGGAAATCAAGGTAAGAATAAATAGTATCGTGTGTTCAAAAATTGAGATGCAAAAGCAGTGAATCCATGAAAAATGAAATCCCTAAGTAGATTGATGATCCTCTATGTTAATTATTTTTTATGATGAAAAGAAGATGGTCATGGTCCTATGTTGTAAAAGGGCTAGATTAGTCTCAAATTAAAATTTGAAATTGAATGTACCCAAGTTGAATGTTGATGTAAGCACTAATGAGGTAACCATATCCCCAGAACTTGATTGTTGATGGTTTGTGGTAAACCAAAAACCACTTATCATGACAAATGAAGGTTTGTGGTCAGCTAGAAACCACTTGGTGTAATGAATGGTACATGGTAAAGTGAAACCACTTGGTGTAATG